>JAFELO010001303.1:13370-45585 GCA_017140195.1 Eumaeus atala | reverse complement strand
CTACAACTTAAATGAAGTAACAAAGAGGGCAACTCATTGCCATAACAATTGTGCGGTGATCACAGGCGTTGTGTTGCGTTGTTAATTAAATGTTGTTAGGTCCCCGTTGTCATTATAATTGTCAACATATAATAAAACTTGAAATAGGTTTCATTTTCAACTAAATTAACTTGTTTAAGGCTATCTAATTTTAAGCGAGAAATCGAAACCTTACAACGACTACCGACGCCCATGAATATCAGCATAGTTATGCCGATGCATTGCCCTCCTCCCATCAATGGGCCACCGGCGACTCACAAACCGCACGAAACGCGACACTGAAGTCACTTCACGACGGTATTATGTGAGCGAGAGGTACCACCCCGATCGTGCCGGCCCAATTCCGTTGCAAAGGAGGATGTAGTGTCATGAACTATGCATAGCACTTCCTCCTATGCTGTATCGCACTTCCTCTTCCTAAAATAATTCCTTCCTAATTTTATTTTTTTTTCTCTCAAGGTATAGTGATACAAGACCACACCTGTAATAGACCATTAGCTATGAGTTAGAACTTTTGTATTAATGCACCTAAGTGCAATGCACCATAACCCTGAGCTTATAATGGGGTTGATGATCTATATTACACTCATAACAAAATCTTCTCCAAATATCCCGTGTCCTGTAGGTTGTAACACTGTATCACATGAGCGAGAGGTCTACAACACCGTCCCAATTAGGCTGCAATGCAGCAATCCCCCTGTTACTAAAATTCAAAGTTATGTTAGTACTCAGTACCAGGATACTATAAACAACACGACATTGTCCGTTCACAGTAGTATATGTCCAGATACAGGCTAACACAAGAGACAGCACAGATAATAACCCTGTTCCAAAATCACAGGTCCTTTTCAACTGTTATGTGTTTTATAACAAAGTGGCTCATGATTCATCGTCAACATCAAACTAGACTTGATGTTAAGTGATTCACCCACGCCCACATACATCCGCAACTACAGTTTTCACAAGTGCATTTCTCTTAGTTAGCAAGATATTAGTAAGCTCGTCTTACAAGTACAAAATATAGTTTGTACCTCAAAATGTCTCAACACAATAATAAAAATCTTCATAAAATTGTGTTAGAAACAAATTTTTAAACAAAATATTCCAAAAAGATTTTTCAAATTTAATTTGTTTTTTTTTTCGGACCTTCACTTATGCTGTGTTAAGTTGAAGAGAAGCTCAACACAGGGATGGCAGACTTTTTTTTGAGACAGATTTCATTTCACACTCCCTGGATAGACAAAGCGGTCCATTTACTGGCTACCGCGCAGACTCATGCAGAAGAAGCGCTGGATTCTCACAAGCCGCAGTCCACGAGAGCAACACGCTCACAGCACACGGTTACCTGGACAGAGGCCCGCGGCGAAGCGGGCGCCGGCTCGGCTCGGCTCTCGGCCAGCACCCGGTGCTCGTGCCGGCCCCCCACCACAGAGTTCTTCACCCTCTCCATCCGCGCCTGGATCGCCTTGCGCGATATCACCTTGCTCTTCTCCTCCTTATTGCCAGCGTCCGCCAGCTTCCTCATCAGCCGAGCGGTGGCTACTGTATGCTGCTGCGTGTCAGAGTTCGTCCGAGCCAGTCGGGGGGCGACCCTGGCCGCTGGGGCCGCCGCCCCCGTGCTGCTCCTAGTGGTCTCGTGTCTATTGAACGGGGCGTCGTGTTCAGTGTCGGAGTCGGCGGGAAGATAGCCCCCTCCGCCCACAGCGGACACGCCAGTCCGAAGGAGGTTCTCGTGCTCGGCATAGCGCACCCTCTCATCGACCTGGACAGAGCCGTTCTGGGCCCTTTCCAATCCTCGTTCCATCTCACCGATCTGTCTCTCCAATTTCCTGAGCACATCGTCCGAAGGTGGCGCAACATCGTCAGGAGGCTCCGTTTGGAAGGACTTGAGTTGTATCGGTGTGGCTCTGTTCAGCTCCAATCGTTTGGGCGCGATACCCGTCGCTGTGACCTCGTACTCCGCCCTCTGAGACTGCGGAGGCCTCTCCAGCATAGCCAGAGAGACGGGAGAAGGCGGCGGTGCTCCGTTGACGTTCGGCTCCGGCAGCGGCGACACCTTGGGCGCCCTGAAGCTCTTCCTCATAAAGTCCTCGCGCGTGAGTTTCCTTTCCATCGTCACTGTTCCATTTATAGCCTGCACCACTGTACACTATCTGGACACAATCATAGTTCCATTCAGACTGAGATGTAAACCAATATTCTTCACTATCACGTTTGATATCACGTGTTAAGTGATTACTGATAAGGGAGCAGATACGGTGGTAATTACTATCGTTTTATTGATCACAACTAACAGGAAGGCAGGAACATCGACAACTTGGACAAGTTCTACGAACTGCCTACATACTAAGGCCCCTGGAGCTAACTTTACAATAGACTATCCAACCTATACAAGTACAAACCTATACAGATACAAAGTATGACTTAACGCATTGTGAAGCATGTCTCATTCATCAGTGATATTGTACCTAGCAAAATGACAATTTAGGGGAATCTAAATATTCCTAGTTTCTGTCAAAACTAGACTATACTCTATTCACGTTAAGAATGCGGTGACTACATTAATACGGTCCCACTCCTGAATCAGTCCAATCTACACCCAGAGCAATAAGACGCCTCTGTACCCAACAACTCAATAAACATTACGTGTACTACATTCATACAACAACCAAATTTCAAAAAAGCAATCTGTTCTCTAGAAAACAACAGAGACTAACGTAACAGTATCAACATATGAATTCAATTTTAAATAAAAAAAATCCAACCGAATTTAAAAACGCTACCATTATAAACAAAATTGAACACTTCACCTAAAATTATAATTTTCAATAATGACATGCTTCAAATCGGTGCCAAGACAACGGCAGATTTGTCCGCTCCTGTCCATTACATGCTGCAGATTATACCAGTGAGGACACTGCGAGGATATCCCAGTGGTGTCGGCATAAAGCGGCCGTAATATAGAGGTCAATTACGTCACTAGAACGTTGGCATATACCAATTGAATCGATTTCCTAAAGAGCGGAGATTGGCACCGCAGCGTCGCTTTGGTATATACGACAAGCGTTCCTGCCACGTCAATCACCGCTGTGTTACGGCCGCTATCTCGGGAAACTCAAGGAGCAAAGAGACAGTGGAAGCCATCCAAGCTGTACCTCAGCCTGAGCTACGCACACATATAATATCAGTGAGTGAAACTATGAATTGTGACGTCACAAGCGTACAACACGCGAGCCACTGACGCAAGTGCGGCCACTACGTGTACGGACCGCCGTATCTAATCGATGCGATTATGAATTAACAATAAGAACCTCCACTAACATGACCAACAAACATTAATACACAGAATCGATTCTGTAAACGAATGTTACACCACAAATACGACGCCCCGATTGGTGGTGGTGGTTGGTGTCAAGGTACTTTTGTCGTTATGCCTCTCAATGTAGTAGTACCACGCAGCATAATGCCACGGCATCCTGGGCCTAAAGCTATTTACGACGTACTCAAAATGGTAGCTAATCAAGGAGCCCCGAATAGAACTTTGCTATAGACCCGTGACAGCCTAATCTTTACATACTGAATGCCCTGAGGGGCCCCGCCAAGAAACTGACGGCCAAGTAGGAATCGACTGAAAGCTCAACTGAATAAAATCAATTACAGAACGATTGGTTAGCCACCATTTTGTATACTCAGTACACCATTTCCTCCAGGATCTAAAGCAATATATGATTCCTTCATAGCGGAGCCCATTAAGGTCTAAGCAATTACTACTTTTGCCATAGGACAAGGCACTGATTCTAACATTCCTTGGATTGAGCTACTAAGTTGGGAAAAAGAGTGTCCCATTCGATAAGTTTTGGATGGTAATCAGACTAGATAATAGCAGTACTATCCTTGTTCCGAGTCAGCCAAATTGGAGCGGTACGACCGGTAGTTTTCGCTAACAAGATACCATCTCTAAGTGCCAGTTATGCTGTCACGTTTCGTGCGGTTTATGAGTTACCATTGGCCTATTGGAGAGCAACACATCTGCATAACAATAATGCGGATGTCTGTGGGCATCGGTATTCATCAAAAGACTTCTACTAAAGTATGAAAAAAAGGACGAAAAGCCACATCCAAAAGTTTACGATTTCACTATCTGTGGCTAAAACTCGCCACGTCAGATTATTTGATCATGCAGATAATTCGGCCAATTCACAGAGTATCATGAGCGGCAGATAAACTGAGCTCAGTGGTTAGTTGCAGATCTTGCCCCAAATGGCCACGCTGATCGCATGACTGGAGTGTTATACAACCGTGCGTGACAGAAAAGATTAACCCGACAACGCTTTTATTCGTCATGCGGTCTGAGCAGCGCAAGCGGCAATATGTGACCCGAATTTAGGTTAACAAGAACAAGCCTTCACGACAGTTCCCTAATGGCTAACGGGGTAGGCAGAGCGAACCGGCGCTCGGTTGTCACTCGCTCATGTCACGGATAAGTCTTACTTATTATTTATTGTCTTATTAATTATTTTCTTAATAATTACGCAGATTTCGAAGCCCCTTGACACAACATATTGTACTTGGGACACAGGAAATAGCAGGATGTTTCAAATTCAACACATTTTACCGCCAGTTCCTCAATAGGGTAGAACAACTACAATAATTATTATTCATATACCAGGAGAGTGGAATTACTCAGATAAAACGGAAAATTACATGAATTCAACAAAAATCTTGCAATATCGGATACAGTTTGAAAGTCAATTATTATATTTGTGAGCGCAAGGGATTGTAGATTATCACGTTTCTAGGACGCAACGAAGGTCAACCAGCTAGGACTCCACTCTAGTGACTTAAAGGTTATAGCAAACATCTCACTAAAAACACTTACATCACTCTAAACTAGGCAAATGAAAAAGTATCTAAAAAAAATCTAAAGAAACTTCTAGTATTTTGCTCTCAGCTGCGCAATAAAAAAGGAAAATCTGCTCGAAAGTAAATTAATCCCTTTACATTTTAATTCATCGGAGGATAAGGATAGTCTCTCTCTACAGTCAAAAACTCTAAAACCGAATCTCCAGTTCAAAAATGGAATGCGTGGAGCGAGCCAGCTGGCCGGGTCATCTGTAAAGAGAGAGACACAAGGTTTAGAACGCGTCACAGAGAGCCGACACCGTACACCCCAGAGCACACATAGCCGCCGCGACCGCCTGGAACAACACAAACAACAGACAACAGGGACGGAACAACACAACACATCTTATGTAACAACTCAACAACATTATATCACGTTTATTACAAGTAATTATTATAATCAGATCACCCAGTAACACCGATTATGATAAAATCATTGGCATCAATTTAATTTTTGAACAACTTCAAAAATGACATACAATAAAATATTCATCAGTTTTGATGATGAAGTGGTTTTAAAGATATTTGATAAATATATTCGTGTATTGACCAGTAGGTAAGTGAAATTATAATCAGTAGGTAAGTACTAACATACGTTTAGAATAGAGACGCGCACTCTAATGGAATCTTTCAACGGATTGTCCGACTTTAATGTTGTTTTAGTACAATGTATGCTGTTAATTAGTAAAATTTGCATTACGCAATGCATCGTAAAATGTAATGTTACCAAATCACCTAGTAACATCGGCTCTTGACAATCATCGCACAACTACAAGATTTAGGCTATCTAACAGGTGGATATGTAATTGTCTATTAATAAGGACAACAATAATTTTCATTGTATTATTATGATTATAATCACTGACAGTGGCTATGATGTTCTGTGTTACGTTGGTGACAGCTGCTGACTGCACGCTAGCCGGGCCATGCTTCACATCTAATATGATGTAAGAGATAAACCATTTTCTATTATATAAGTAACTAAGAAGCGGGCGAAAACTACCTTTTTATTATATTCGAACCAGCGACCTCAGGGGGGACGTGTGCGGCATACGAGCCACTTTACATTAACACCAGTCGGTCGTTTATACCTACATACATACATACCTGATTGTGTTAAAGTCATAGACATAACATCCATAGAGAAGGGATGCCATAGACAGTTATATCACCCCGCCATGGTTCGAGCCTTGTCGTGACGGCGGGGCTCAGTAGCCTGGGGTGAACCCAGGCGAAGCCCATTGAACCGAGGGGGGTGCTCATTGGACCCCTCTTATAAGAAACCCTTGAGGGCTATAGATTGGGTCGAGGATCGCTCTTTGTACCCCTCTTATGAGAAGAGGGGACAAAAGAGCAACTTGAGGTGGCGCTTTTGTGCATTGGCAAGGGGAGAGATTGGGAACCTCACCCCATTTCTTTGTCCCAAAGTTGGTAGGGCTGTCCTGTAGTGTGGGAGGTGGAGCTGGCCCTTAAGGGGCTGACTAGCCCTCGAGGTGCCCTGATGATTTTTTGTTCCGAGGTACCTCACCAAAGGCGGCACTGATGGCACTCGTGGTGGTTCTTGTGGATATTCGGCACTACAATGTGCCGCGAGCCCCACATACCACTGGACCCCACCGAGGACAGTGAGGGCGCGTACATATGTTTCCCCGCGTCAACAAAGAAAAAAGTAGGTTATATCACGAGGACTGGCCATCTTGGTGAATAGAGAAGGCAACACTATCTCGCATGCGCATTGCGCAAAGAGAAGTGAATGAGAAAGTAGTGTCCAAAGTGTGTACCACATATGCTCTTTCGACTAAAACGGCCGCATTTTGGGCTGGCTGCCTTTCGCTACCTCTATTACATGTATGGCTACAACTGGGTTTAGCGTTGGACGACACAGGTACATCAAACACCCCCGCGAACCTGCTGCTCGATCTCGGAGCGTGACTGTGGCGGAGCGTTCAGCACGCCGCATGAGTCACGGCACTTATAAGGCGAGTGACCGATATTGAGTAACGCACAATGCGCACACGTCACCTGAAGTTTAAGCAACTACACATGTGTAGGACACGTCATAAAATGTAACATTTAAAATCGTACGAAATGTCTCTTGAAAATTGAAATTATGTAAGAGGTGTTGTTATAGTGCCTCAGATACATTTTCGCATCTATAATGTTCGTATGATTTTAAATATGTGGTTTAGTTTCCTTGAATCTACTAGAGCTCAGTATATTTGTCTTAAACGGGTGCAAATTCCTTTTCGCCGATATGCTCCTTGTTACCGTCTACTCTCTATGTTCCTGTGTTCCTGGTACTTCATTTCTACATGTGTACGTTACATACACGGACCACCAGCTACTCATAAAAACACGTAGCTGTCACTTTTAAGGCCGTATCATGTGAGCGAGAGGTACCCTCCCCGGTCGTGACCATTTCGGAGATTTTTTGTCAGAAACTAACTACTTCTGCATGGCAGCCGTAACGGGGTTGCACTAGAGCAATACCTATTGCGCACATAAAACAGCGCTGGGTTCTCGCTCTTGTGCAGCCAGCGATCGCTCCATCTGCGGTGGAGTGTCGTGTTCGCATATCACTGCCCTGGCCGCAGACCGCTAGCGCTCAGGTTTCTGTGTCCGCAGCCGCGAAAGTAGCCACCAGCTACAAGTACTACTGAGATAGTCCAGAGGTTCTCAAAGTGGCGGTCAAAGGTTTTACTTAGGAATTACATATATATGCTATAGCAAGCCTGTTACAACAAGGAGGGCAGCTCACGCCCGATAGCTCAAATTGCGTATGAGTAACAAAAGAGAACGTGGAATTTAATTTACAAGTTTTGATTACATATTTTTTGTATACCATGGGTGGGGCAAACGAGAAATCAGAGCCTTTTCTCGAGTACCGACACCCATGAACATCCTGCACCATTACTATACCGATGCGTTGCCCTCCTTCCCTGCCACGCGACACCAACGATGTCAAATCACGCTGGTATCATGTGCGCGAGAGGTACCTTCATGGTCGTGCCGACCCAATCCCGCTGCGATGCAGTATGGTACCTCTTAATAATGGAAATAATGTTTCAGAAGTAAAAAAGAATAGATGGTTTTAAAGCTTATATAGCCGTCCGAAATAGCCGTTTTTTGTGAGACAGTCACAAAAAAGACACTGAAAGAGGAGATCGGGTGCTTCCAGCGAGTAGTCCTAGGCTAGGACCTATAACACGCCAACCCGTTACACAGGCGAATTTAATCACCTCTAAGTTATGTCCAGTGCCCACGTGACTTTTTTTTCTGTCCGCCATCTTGTATAATTTTTTGCGCGGGAACCGGTCATCGGTACACTTTTTTCGGTTATAAAAAGCGGTTCGCGTCGAACGACAACCACTGATCTGTATACATGGATAGATAATATAGATATGGAGGAAATGAAAATTATATAGGGTAAGGCCGCGAACGGACAGCGTCATAGTACATCTAGTGATATTTTTTTTAATCAACAACTCGTTCCTTTTACGGACTTCCATCGGTCCTAGGTGGGATCTGATGGCAATGATTATTTGAGTGGCGTTAAGGCATCCGGAGCGACCCCTAACGCCATGAAGACTGGCCTCTCACTTGAAGCCTCGTAGTGATTCCAGGCGTAGTGGCTACCCCGTACCGAGACCGAAACGTTATTACTGCACATCCTAGGTCGGCTAGAAGGTGGATAATAGCATAAATTGGCGCGAGCTATCCATAAACAGAGATCAGCGGACCACAAAACTGGTCCTCGATGTAGCGGAGACACGAGAGCCGCTGTCTCTCAAATGTCATTCGCATTAAAACGAGATTGTATTTTAATGAAAGCCATTAATTATCTTTTTGATGCTGCCGATATATTCCAGACGAATGGGACCAGTCCGCTCCGTTAAGTTCACTCACTCCTTCCTGCATCACGAAATTTCAAAACTTTAAGTGTCATGAGTATCTAATTTTGCATAGGGTTTCATGACGCCATGCATAGGATTCCATGACGTTCATGAACCACACATTATAATGCTCAAGTGTAAAATCTAAAGTGTATCCAACCCCTCGGCTATCCAGTTGTCTAAACGACACATCCGGAGTGAAATTAGGTGCAAACTGTAGGATCAAATGCTCAACTTCACTCAAGTGTCTGGCTGTGTCCGCCCATTCCTACTTCACTGCCACCTACTTCTCACTAAATTTAAGAGTTTATATATTTTTTTATAGGGGGACAAACGAGACATCGGAGCCTTTTTACGACACCCGACGCCCATGAACATCGGCCCAATTGCTATGTTGAAGCGTTGCTCTCCCCTTCACTACACCTTGCCATATGGCACCGCCTTTTTCCCTGCAAAGCTCTACTGTCTCAGTTACCCAAAATCAGCCTGGGTTTTGGAGCACAATGACAACATTGGGTCACTAAGCTCGTCAGTTGGCATTACAGTGGGATCACAAGTGCCACACTTATTGCAATGTCACAAGCATAAACATACGGGGGAGGCCTGTGCCCAGCAGTGGGCGTCGTCCGGCTGATGATGATGATGATGATGAAGCATCACTCCAGTTATAAAGTTCGGTACAGGCGGTACACTCGAGCGGCGTTTCTCAGAAACAAAGAGCTGGGAGCGCCTGGGCGTGACTCACGCGCGCCGTCCCGCTCGCGCGCGACCTCTCGCTCGCACCGCCGACGCTTGGCGATTAGATAGTCGACTACAGCGTACATACAGCTTTAACCATTCCGCGGTATATTTTTTATAGTATAAGAAGGAAAACAAGCAGTCGAAGACGTAACGACTACCGGCGCTTCCGCATTGGACAGACGTGTAACCTCCCTCTCCTCACACACCGCGTGACAACATGACTGTGTACCCCGGCCGAGGGGGCCCCACTCGCACAGCACTAATCTACCTAAACATCCGCTAAGCTACTGACCGTGGGTCGAGCCCCCGCCCACCCGCCTCCGCTCTCAGCAATTAACATCAAACGAACAATAAAAGCGAAAGTCGCCAAATTTGGGACAAACACTCATAAACACGTGACCGCGTTGTTGTGTACACTAATGTTTTATAGTGAACATAATATTCGTTTTCAGACCTGAACTTATTGCTGTGGAAGCGAAAGCGATTAGGCACCCCGCGATCCCTCTGGCCATGATGGTAATATTTAAAATAAACATTCAAACATTTTCACATCGGGATGCATTTTTACCATCTGCGGGAGATTGGTACAATGGACCCCGTTTCGGCCCCAAACCTAATCTCGTCGGCCGACGAGCACCCATAGCATTCCCATAAAGCTGCTCTGGTCTTCTGTTCGCTTCCACAGCATCAGTTCAGGCCCGGAAAAAAACCTCAAGTGTTTTGTATTTCGTTTCATACAAAATGGATACATACCGTCCGCAAATGTTAGTTTGTCAACAACCACTACAATTAACTGGGCGGCAAATAATACAAAAAGAAACGCGACACATTCTCACGGCACACTGGTACACACAGCGCTTGTGTAAAAAATTTCACGAAATGTAACCTACATTACAGTACTAAACTAGCGGACCGCCCCAGCTTTGTACGCTCCCTAATTCGTTAGGCTGATTTCAGTCTCACGCCGACGGTACGCGCACCGTCAGCGCTGATGGCCGAGAGATATGAACTTTTAGGAAGCGTTTTTTGGTGATGCGCGCTGATAACCAAAAAACGCTTCCTAAAAGTTCATATATCTCGACCATCAGCGCTGACGGTGCGCGTGCCGTCGGCGTGAGACTAAAATCAGCCTTAGTGGCGTTCGGGCAAGAAAAGATGAAGAAAGTCCACGTTGCAACATGCATCAGCAACATGCTACGCCGACTTGTAGCAGCTACGCGGTTGACAACTGTGCGCCACTGAATACAGATCTTGATTCGTCATTTACATACAGCATTCTCTTCGGCAGTCCCAATGACAATTCTGTAATTTTTTATAGTCAGTAATTAAATATAGTAAGACCTGTAACATTCAGGATTAGTGTAACATTCTGATATTGAAAGAATTTCTTTTAATTGCCCCAGAACTTCTTTCTTTAAAAAGAAGTTTTATTCGTTAAAAAAATGTTTTTTTCCTCTTTGAAATATTTGTTTAGAAGTTTAGAGATATCAGTTTATTGAAACATTTTACAATGCCGACGTTTCGGTTACATAACAACGCTCAAAGCAGGATCAAAGTATCACCCCACTATGGCCTTGTCGTGGCGGTGGGGCTCAGTAGTCTTGGTTTATCCGAGACACCCTGGGCGAAGTCAATTGAACCGAGGAGGTGGCGGCTCTTAGTACCCCTCCTATAAGAAGAGGGGACTTAAGAGCAGGAGGAGGTGCCGCTCTTTGTACCACTCTTATAAGAAGAGGCGACAAAAGAGCAAGAAGTGGCGGCGCATTTGCGCACGGGGCAAGGGGCGAGGATGGGAACCTCACCCCATTGCACTGTCCCAAAGTCGGTGGGGTTGTCCTGTGGTGCGGGACAACCCCATCTGTGGAGGTGGCGTCGGTCTCTTCGGGGACTGACTTGCCGTCGAGGTGCCCTGATGATTTGTTGTTCCGGGGCACCTCATCAAAGACGGCACTGGTGGCACTCGTGGTGGTTTTTGTAGGTATTCGGCACTATGTAATGTGCCGCGAGCCCCATACACCACTGGACCCCACCCAGGGCCAGCGAAGGCGCGTAAATGCGTTTCCCCGCTTCAACAAAAAAAAAGGATCAAAGTATCAGACATAAAATAGATATTAGTACTGCATAAACGTTCCTCAATATATGACGGAGACATGTGTCTCCGTTGGATAACATTATTAGCCGTTGCCGCTTTTTTGCCTTAAGGAAACGAGACGGCGGAAGAAGCAAAGTCATCGTATGTAAATACGCAAATCTAAAATTCATTGGCTGTAACAGTTATAAACACTCATAAACAGGTATTTTTGAAAACGTATTAAAAGTGTTAGACTTTGTTTCTGTTCCAATATAAAAACTGAACAAAACGCTGTTCGGATACCAGGATCCTTTCCTTCACATACAGTAACTTAATCTGATTTATTAATCGCTCTATTGAACGTTTGTCTCGGATACAACTTTAGGTGTGTATCGGTTCGTGTCGAGAGGGGCAGACATGTCTGTGCACGACATCAAGAGCGCCTCGCCACCGGCACATGCGGTCCCGTTACGGCGAGACCGTGTTGGATGATAGCAAAGCGAAACAACACTTTCTATTCGACCGATAGAAAAATGCGACACTATCGTACAGTATAAGAGAGTAAGCGAGCAGTCGCATTTGAGGACACACCCATAAACATTCGTACAACCAGTCATAACTACTGATGTTGGGTTAACGGAGACCTTCAAAACTAGTTATACACGATAAGCCACGCTGTCACTTGATGTTGGTGCTGTGCTAGCGGGAGATACCTCCTTACCCAGTTCAATTCGGCTATAATGTAGCAACGAGACTACGGGTAGTGCCCTGCTATATACATGGGTGGCACCTCTCGCTCACATGACACCGTCGTAAAGTAGCAGCAAAGCTGTCTCGTCGCATGCGGTTTATGAGTACCACATTGGAGGGGAGGAGTAAATGAGGGCTACCTGCACGACAATGTTGCGGATGTCTATGGGCGCCGATAGTCGTCAAAAGGCTACGTTTATGCAGTTGTCCCCCTTTACTAAAAAGGTCGTGATTAAGTAATGTACTAGGAACACATAAGTAGTTTGAAAGGTCTGT
Organism: Eumaeus atala; assembly: GCA_017140195.1. Classification (NCBI taxonomy): domain Eukaryota; kingdom Metazoa; phylum Arthropoda; class Insecta; order Lepidoptera; family Lycaenidae; genus Eumaeus; species Eumaeus atala. Next base: position 32,913 of record JAFELO010001303.1, on the reverse strand, counting down.
TTTTTTTTGTGGGAGATTGTCAGTTACGGCCATTTTTTTTAATAGCATACGGAGACAAACGAGCTATCGGAACCATTTTATGACTACGGACGCCCCCATGAACATCGCCATAGGTACTGTACCAATCCGTTTCATCTCTCCCCCAATAGGCCACCGGCCACTCACAAAGTACACAGAACGCGACATCAATGATGTCACTTTACACCGTTGTTATGTGAGCGAGAGGCACCTCCCCGGTCGTGCCGACTCAATTCCGCTGTTGTGTTACTAAAATAAAGTACAATAATATGCTATACACATTAATATTGGTACTGTAACATACAATTATTGTTATATAATTATTTGTTGTTATATAACAATAATTGTATGTCACACACACAACACACACACACACATATATATATATATATTAATAGCACCTTTCTCTCTCTCTCTCTCTCTATATATATATATATATATATATAAGGGCCCAATGGGCCACCGGCTACTCACAAACCGCACGAAACGCGACACCGTAGGTGTCACTTTATGGCGTACCTCCCCCCGGTCGTGCAAACCCAGTTCCGTTGCATAGGAGGATGTAGTGTCATGCACCATGCGTGGCACTACCTCTTCCTAAAATAATGTTCCGATAGCCGAATGTCGGCTACGAGCCAGCTTTATAGAGCCAAGTGCATCGCCCCGGACTTGTCATAGTGCAGAAGGGTAACGGCGTCTGTACGTGCGGAACTCCGAATATACTTGGTCCAGCTTACAATACAGACTATGTCATTTGATTTATATACAACGTGATATTTATGTTTGTACACAGACGAAAAGACTAGGCGTTCCTTTTGATAGATTATACTTAAGCAAGTTCTTAGAATTTTATAAATTTGTTTGTAAATACTGACTTTATTGGCAACATACCTCATGTTCTAATTTGTTGAACAGAAAACATGTTTAATAAAAAAGTTGTAACAACTCAACTAAGAACTAGTACAACTGTGTTAAAAGGTTATCGCGGTTAGTTAGAATATACTACAGTCCAAAGTAATATTTGTACAAAGTTAAACTAATATTGAAACCACTCAGGCCCCGCCTCAGGCACACGACGGTTTCTTAATAATCTCCATGTCGTTATTGAGGAAAATCTTAACTTACACACCTTCATTACGAACACTGTCAATAATAATCAAAAATACAGATTTATATTATTTCTGAAAATGCTAAACTAAACTACTTCATTTTCTTGAGTGATGTTATAAAGCTGAAGTCTTTGTTTATTTCAAAGCGTTGATCTGGACTCAAAGACTGGTTGTTATGCTCACAACTAGACCACGAGGTAGTAATAACACATACAGAATATAAAACAAAATTCCCAAAAGCTGCGAACATGTGAGCGATATTCTCAATATCTGCAGAACAGATTTTTACGCGAATCTCAACAATGGACAAAGCGATTCGCGGAGGAAGAATGTCAGATGGTTGCTTAACAAAACTTATATACGACAAACGTGGAAGGATACACCTCAGGCGACTTACTTGTAAGGAGATACTTGGAGAGACCAAGGCTGACATACCACGCTATACAGTCGCGTCTCGTGCGGCGTCACAGCCATTAGCGTGGCACAAGTAGCGAATACGTGCGACATGCAAGCTGCACATCACGATAGCATTAGTGAGTTTCCTCGTTACGGCCGCCAACGCCCGTGGCGAGCGCTCGTGGCCGTCACGTGAGCATCAGGCGTCAATGCAGTCAATACCACTAGGAGATAGAACTGAGGCGTGTTACCACAGATGTTGGCGAGACGTGACCGGATGCTAAACTCACCCACTAGGTCATAAGCACTATCAACACCTCCTTTAAGGTGACCACGATTTGGAAACTCCACTTATCACACGAAATAACAATTGTGTATTTAGAAATTTTATTGAAATAATTTTGTGATCATTTGGAAAAAAAACAATCTATTTTATTATCTACTCTAATGCAAGTCATGTGTGAACCCCTAACACAGATATTGGTAGACCCCTGGGGCCCGTGGACTTCACTTTAAGAAAACACTAACCCACACATCACATTCTATAAAACAAAATGCCCAAAATCTGTGTACAAAACTGATTTTCATGAGGCTTTTACCATGGACAGTACGATCCCCGAGGAAGATTAGTGTTAATTTGTTGACACCCCGTCCCCTGTTATTTCAATAACTACGGGAGAAGTCGGGGTGGATAGCTTGTAGTATACAAATAAAAGAATAAAAAAAATAACGTGCGCCCGATTCCGCTACAATAATAGTACAACGCGTAACCCCTAGGCGGCTACTAGATTTGTCGATTAACTAACTATCTGTGCTAAGGTCGATGTAATCTCTGAGAGTGCAAAGACGTCCGTGATCCGGACAAGTCTGGACGACCTTAACAACGTCAACGGTGCGATGCTGCATTGCAGGCAGATCGGGCCAGCACGCCGGGGGTGGGGGGGGGACGCGCGTGTATGTGTATATCGTGCGGTGTACTCTATTCCCGTGGCCCCTTGAGAGGGAAACACGTATGCAGAATCTCTATACGGGTGTCTATGGGCCACGACAAACACTAAAAGGCTCCAATTGATGAGGTGTTGATAACTGACGCCCATAGACATCCGCATAATAGTTAAACATACGTGTATAGTACGTATATACGTGAACACGTGTTCGCATTACCGGTTGGCCATTGGAGGATGGAAGACAAATAAAAAGTGGAAGTAGTATAATAAGTACTTAATCAGGTTATAACATAAATTGTCATCAAGACGCGAAAATAATAATAATAATATAATAGTAATGGCTCCAATGGTCACGCTATATCAAAACCGTCAGTGTTGTGGTGTTACCACTACCACTGGCTAATGCAATAGACACTGCAAGACACAACATACTACCAGGAACACATAACCGTGTAGGACTTGATCTCTTCCTATAAACTCTTGTTGATATTTTTCCTCATAATTGGAAGTCAATTAAAAGTAATCTCCTTGAAAATATATCGGCCGGGTGAGATCACCGCCCGCTATCTCTTATCACGCGCTATCAGCTGCTATCACGGCACGCCAGCCCCGATAACACCCTTAAGGATATTGATAACGTTATGTGAACACTTATCAATTCGTTTCTAGCTCCAGCTGTATCGCCGACTTAGAGAGCTCGACTAACAGGTAGTACCATGCTGTATTGTTTCCAAATTGGGCCGGCACAACTGGGGACAAACCTATCGTTAACATGACACCACCGTGAAGTGCCAACTTCTGTGCCGCGTTTCATTCCGAGGAGGGCAGTAAGTAATCGGTAGCCATCAAAAGGTTACAGCAGTCACCACTCGGACTGCTCGTTCCCGTTTCGCTGTTCTCCATCGACTCTCGAAACGTCTTGACCGTTTTTTATGAAATTTTCCTAAAATATGTTGTTCACTCCGATGTCTCCAGGGAATGGATATTTCCACGGGTTTAGTAGCGGGCCGCAACTAGTACAGAGCCTACAATTGACAAGGGTATATCAATGGTCAATGATTATTGTTCACATACAACACCAGGTCATTCTGTATGTAACGACTCTAGGCGTGGGCTGCTTCGTGTTCTAGTGGTAAGTGTGTCCCACCGAAGATGTTGAGAGATAACATAAGAGAGAGAAGGGGAGGATGACCGAGAGTCTCCGTGCTAGTTAACAGTGAAGGAAGATGAGTGAGAAACAGTGATGATGATGTTTGTGTATGCAATCTCACATGCGCTTTGCGCAATGAGAAACGAATGCAAAAGATAGACAAAAGTAGAAATTTACTGTCTCTTTCGACTTAGATGGACGCGCTCTAGGCTGGCCTCTCTTCTCTATCGGATTGAGTACCCGTAACTAATTAAGGGCCTCCTTAAGATGTTACGGTGATTTTGAAGTAAAACTTCTTTACGCGCACTTATCTTTAGGAGTAAGCTGGTGAAAGTGAGATGAGTTCGTTACGGAAACGAGGCCAACGGATCATGAGACGGAGATTTGACTTAGAGAGATAGTTACGTTTCGCATACTTCTGTAGGGAGGCAAGGGGGAAACTCCTGTCGAGCGAGCACACATTTTATTTCTCTCAAAGGAAGTGCATGAAATAAAGTTAGTTTTTATTCAGTCGTGTGTTTAGCACACACGTTTTTCATATTAAATGTATTTCAAAGTTTTCACAATAAAAGTCAATAGTCCTCAGTTCGGCACCTGAGTACATATTCTGCGTAGCATCTGGTGGTGAGCGCTGAGTGTAGGTATATTAATATTTAGTTCTCACATAGAAAACACAATAATCGTAGAAAACACGGCGAACTGAGGGCCGCGGCGCGTCCGTGCGACCTCCTTCCGCCAGAACAGACTTGATTCTCACTAGTCATAACAACGAAATTTTTCTTTGTTATGACTTGTGAGAATTTTGTGAGAAAAAGTTCTTTAACGTAAATCAAACATCATTGATATACAAAAACCCAAGAGATACGATTTCATACTGAACCATCATTATAAAGCATCCGTGATTGTAAACATAATATTTGCAATGTCAAGTGCCATCCTAACGTGTAATGTAGAGTCGTTTTCAAAATGCAGATTCTGTTTAAAAAGTGTAGTAAAGAAACATATTTCCTTGAAATGTCAACCCTACGCGCATGTATTTAAGTTGTTTTACAAAGTGAGTCGCTTGCTATATATATTGTTATTGTTTAAGATCATTGCTTAACATCAGTAAATAATGTAGATAAAATTACAATAATATCCCACTTAGAGTTCGGTTTCACAAGTTGTTACGATTGTCAAGCTGTCGGTTTTTATCGTAACATTGCGGGGCAAAAGAACAATCGAAGCGTTTCGACTGTCGACGCACAAACATGCACAATATTTATCATACAAATGCGTCGATCGCCTTTCTGCCTTACACCCGACATGATCGGTACCTCTACGATGCTGCATCATGGCTCTCTCCCACTAAAGCTCTTGGCTACCACATAAATATTCTAAAATTGATATAGATGCCAAAGTTTGTAATAGCTACTCAACGGATTTTCATTAAAATTTGACACAGATATAGAATAATCTGGGACAACAGTGAAACACGTTTCCACCCGTGAAAATAATTAATAATAGGCTTAACGTTACCCGTAGGTAGCTTAGTAAGGTGATACCGCTGTAATATTTAACGTAAATCAAAGGTTCACCTTGAGCGAGCTGAGCGGCTTGAGAAAACGCCCGTGTAAATGTTCACTGCCATTTTCTCGGAATTCGTAACGGAAGACCACGTCGAGATCCATAGAATTTCTACACTTTGAAATATACACAAAGTGGTAGTGCCACGCTGCATCGGCTCAGGACGGCTGGGGAGGATATAGGAATAAAGTAACATCTATTCCATCATTTTGTGCTCCGTGAGTAGCCGGTGCCCCGTTGCAGCAAAGTAGAAAAGGCGGAGAACACAACTGCATGTAAATTATGCGGATATCTATGGAGCCATTTGTAGGCGTCAACTGGCGCTGATTGCTATTTTGCCCGCTGTGCTATAAAAAATCATAAGGGAATCGTGTGAAGATCCCGGAACCAATTAGGAATTCAACCGGCGTTTGGCATGAACTGGCGCAGTCTGCAAAATCCTATTTCACAGATGTCAAGAGCTCATGAGCTTCTTATGTGGCAGCTAAGAGTTAAGTATCGACCAGCTAGTTGAAAATTTGTTACGTGTGAAAACCGGTCGTGAATATTTAAAAAAAAATTCACAGACCTCTCTTAAACAACCGGCGTGTATGTATGAAGAGAGTAATGAATATGGAGCAGGAAAACAAGATGTGGCACTCAATTCACTCTATACTCCATTAGAAAACTAATTGAACGTGTTAATGTTGAAGCAAGCTTACAATAAGTTCCTATACCCCTGGTACAATACGTAAAGATGCGGCACTCATTTCACTGCCACTATGGGATATCACTAAGGAACTGACGTGAAGGTGTGTTGTTGTTGTTATATACCTATTTCTGCAAGCATTATCTCCTTTCTGAATCTGCCTCCCTCATCACTGCATTCTACATTGTACGTCGAAAAAAATCAATACCGACATCTAAACAACAAACATTACCTCTCCCCCTACAGCCTCCACCCCCCCCTAAACAAAGATCCAATCGAAACGACCAACAACGGATATCAAGCTCCAATAACTGCCGTTTCACCAGCGGCCAGCGCCAAACGACTCGGAACGACGAAAAAAAACGCCACGATGACTCACCGATCGAATCCATACTTTAAAAAAAAAACACAATTTTTCACGAGTCGATAATCGCTAGAAAGTAAGTTGTAAATACATCCGATCCAATATCGACCCAAAACCCATTAACATAGATATCACAATTGCCAATTTTGCAATTGTAAGGCTGGGGATAGGTAAGTGACCTTATATAAAATCCGAAGGCACTGTACAGTAACACAGGCACTGAGCACAAATTAACCGAGCGTAACGCAACGGTATCCTCACTAACTTGTGCACACACACAAACAAACTGTAATCCCAACTGTCACTCACACACGTCAGAAATTCGAAAAGAGAACACTTGTTCTTTTTTCAAATGATTTATAGAGAACGACACGTCCACGCGGCACGACGTCAGAGGGGGCGACTGAGGTTTCGCTGCGCCTGCGCATATCCGCAGCCGGTTATCAGCGTGAGGGGGGCGCGGGGCGAAGGGGGCCGACGAGAGGGCATTAGGGGGACAGAGGGGCGAGAAAAGTGCTCACGTAACGCTCGCAGATAAGCGAAAGCAGAGAAATTTGTCAACCGAATTGGGTTCGTTAAATCGCATCATCAACATTTATCCGTCCACTAGCTGGTCTCCTCAACACACGCTACATCGGTGTTGTGCGTGTTCTTAATCACCTTTCTACAGCAACGATTTGCTTAACAGATTATGGTGAGCTTATCGACTAATACCTAAAGAACATACGAGCGAATCGCGCCTGCGAGACCTCTTTTCCTTTGTCAAATAAAACATTTAAGAAAGTGCAGAGTTAGTGTAATGTTGCATTGCAGCAGACTCGGGCCGGCACGACCGAGGAGGTCCGGGGGAGGGGAGAGGAGGCCAAGGCTATGCATGACAACAATAGTGCGGATGTCTGTATGCGTCGGTGGTCAACATGCTCCGACTGCGGGCGGTATTCATGCACCACCTGCAAGTCGGCCTCTTACCTGCACTATATGTACTATTAGAAATTCATTCGTCTTGCCCTGTATTTAAATCATACAATATATGAAAAAATTATGTACACGCATTAGAATTTTCACTTCTTTGGTGCAACATGATAAAAATCTTTAGCCTTATTCTACGTTTTGTAGAATAAACGACACTAACAATTGAAAAATAGTTTTTAGTACATTGAAAGTTATATAACGCATTAGTAACGTTTTTGAAAAACCAAAATGTCGACTAAGACTTCAGAGCGTTGGTTTCACGTGACGTTGTGCGCGCCCTCATCATTTATCCCTAGCGCGCCATAACGCAATATAACGTCAAATGTGCGACACGCCAAACGTGACGTCACACATTTTCGGCACCACATAGCACCGTGATTAGGGCCGCGATTGTCATAACCACAGTCCAGTCACTGACTGGCTGCCTGTTTAAGAATTGTGTGCAATTTTGTTACAGTTTTAATTGTACGAGGGTGGATCTAAAAGTTCTACTCTCCATCTAGTTCAACACACTTCTTCCACCTGACCTGCAACTTGTTTAACCCCTCGAAAAAAAAAGATTCCGGAAGGTCGGCGAAATAAGCGTTTACTGCGACTATCACCTCATCTTTGGTCGAAAATTTCGAGCCACCCAAAAGTTTTTTTTTAATTTGGAAATAAATGATAATCCGAAGGGGATAAATCCGGCGAATAAGGTGGGTGGGGCAGCAATTCGTAACCAAAATCATGGATTACAGACATTGTTTCAACCGAAGTGTGAACACGTGCATTGTCTTGATGAAACAAAACTTTCTTACGCAATATTCCCGGCCTTTTTTCTTTTATTTCTTCCCGGAGTCTTCGTAAAAGGTTACAATAATAACTAGAATTTATAGTTTGACCTTTCGGTAAATAATCTACAAAAATAATGCCCTTCGCATCCCAAAAAACAGAAGCCATGACTTTGTTAGTCGACAAAACGACCTTAGCCTTTTTCGATGTAAGAGATTCTGATCTTTTCTACTGTTTGGATTGTTGCTTTTATTCAGGAGTATTGTGGTGAACCCAGCTTTCATCCATGGTAACAAATCTAGACAAAGTGTCCTCAAGATCAGTCTTGAAAAGTTCCAAACAGTCTCGCGAAATTGTGTATCGAACTCGTTTTTGTTCAGCTGAAAGCAACCTCGGGACCCAGCGAGCAGAAACCTTATGGAACCCCAACTCTTCCGTTATTATGTGTTGCCCCCGGCCATAACTAATGTTTGTTATCTCAGCTATCTTACCAATGGTCAAACGTCGGTCACCCAGTACGAGATCACAAATTTTATCGGTGTTTTCTTTCGTGGTAGAGGATGTAGGCCTTCCACTCCTAGGATCATTTTTAATGCTCTCACGACCGCGCTTAAACTCAGCTACCCACTTCTTGGCACTGGAACACGATGGAGCAGACTCCCCCAAAGGGCTCGCCATACCTTGATGGATGTCTTTTGGTGATAGGCCTTTTTATTGAGGTACTTAATGACTGCACGGTGTTCAATTTTCTCCCTTATTGAAAATTGCGTCAGATTGCTTCGAACAAATAATCACAGAAAATTTATTTTGTGCAGTATCGGAATGAAATTGCGCACAACAAATCAATATGACACATACTAATAAATGACGGTAGATTTAAAAAGATGTCATAGCTCCGTGTAGGTTAGGCCACGAACTTTTAGATCCACCCTCGTATAAGAGGAGTCAACAGTGACGGTAAAGGGCTATCTTTAAAATACGTTTATTCAATCATGGACTCTCCATATTCACAATCATGAACGTAGTACCAGAAACAAACAATGGAATCAATACAGTTTTTAATAAGGGATAATAAAAAGTGAGGCTATGAAGTCTAATCTTTGCAGTTCTCCGACCTGCAGCGACCAAGGGGTATCCTTTCTATGTCTTATTATACAATCATTGTTTGTTTGCGGATTGTCCTTCATTCCTTACATCCAGTATTGGAATATTATGCTAACATCACACCTTCATATCACATCCAAATTTAAAAGGAAAAAGAAAAGGAGTGGGGCTCTGAAGAGGAACACGATCACGAAGATTCCCATTCGCTTGGCTTCAGGAGCCAACCAGAGTCAGGCGGTACACTGCGTTGTACTGCGTCACAATACAATTGTCACACGTTTTATATACTATGCAAACTAAAACATTATTGATACGGTCTATCAAATTAATAGCCGTACAGATCATGCAATTAACAATATCAACAAAATTACGCACACATACGAAAATTAAGACATTTTAACATTAATAAAGATTTTTCGGAACAATATGAAACATGGCGTCGGCAGAAATCTTGAACTCACCCTTCTATATTTAACGATTTGATACTTCGTGTATATCTTCACGCATATATATAGGTCCCAGGCGGAAATTAAAAAACTAATTAATTATCATTTGGTGATGGCAGATAGCGTCTGCCATCATTCCTTCCTTAAAGACGACAGATACATTTTTTATAAAATGTTTAAGTAGCAAAATATAATTGCTACAACATCTCCTTTGTAACCATGTTGCCTGGGCAAATCTAAACTGCCAAAATGTTCGTTGGTATGTGTATATTCTATTCTTATTATAATTTTACTGTACTCAGTTACGCACAAACCGCACGAAACGAGACACCGAAGATGCAATTTACGCCGGTATCACGTTCACGAGATGGTGGAACGATCGTGCCGGCCTAATAACGCTGCAATGCAGCATGGCACTACCTCTTATTTGATAAATTAGTGTGGTGTAAGAAATGAGTAACAGTGTACTTAAAATTTTTGAACAAACTTTTTCTAATTCTTTTCTAGTGTAAAATGTAAAAAGATCAAGTATTGCACTCTGTTTGTTAATAGGATAGTTAGGAGATCATGAATATTCGACCACCAACAGAAAGCTAACCAACTCGGGAGCAGTGACGAAGGCTGTTAAATTTCATTTCCTACTCCCAAAGTGGACACGGCTGGGCTAGTTCTATATAAAAGAAGTTGCGATCCGTCTGGGTGATCTCAGCCTAATACAGGACCTAAACTTCTGTTGCGACAGCGAAGAGCAGCCCCGTACAGCTTCATCGGATTGCTATGAGTGCTCGTCGGGTGACGAGACTAGGTCGAGGAGGTGATCCCCCCAACACTAATGATCAGCTCTGTACCGTCCGTCACGTGTCGCGACACTTATGCGGAAGACTCCGGCTGCTCCCCTTATACTATAAATGTGTGTACTCGCGTCGTGCCTTTTCCGACTCGGTGTAGAAACAACAGGTTTGATAAGGCAGTATAAGCGGGTAACACTTTTTTGTAGTTATCAAGATCTTTACGAGTCCCTGGTCTAAACCGACTAGATTTCTAAAGCTAGATGCGCAAGTTTGCCTCGTTTCTCACAAATTAGACAACGCGCGACAACCTAAATAACACGTTCAGAGGGCTGTAGCTGTAGCTTCAACGGCAATCGTTTTCAGGTAACTTTGGAGAAGCGCGTGTCGTGCCGTCCGCACCGCGTCATCTACATCACTAATGGTGTCGTCAGCGCGGGACCGCGAGCGATGTTCAGCTATTTTCGGTGTACAGCGCCATTTATATCGCCTGTTGACAAGTAATTCGCAATGTGATAAGCAACATTTTATTAGAATTCTGATGAGAGTACCAATGATTTGAATGTTTTTTTTTTTTGCAGATTTGTCTTCTCGCATCTAATCTACATAAGCCTGAGCTATTGGGAATGCCACGAGGGCCACCCCCGTAATCTAATTCGGAGTAATATAATAAGACAGTCAGTGGTAAGCGCTCGTTGTAATGGTGCGTACTCAACTAACTACGAGTTTGCTAGATCTAGTGATTGTCAACCTTTTATTCGTTTCCTAACTTACGTTTCTATATTTTGTTATCATCACTAATTGTGCTGGGTGTAATAACGCGGTCGTGCACGATGTGACAGACGCTATGACTTTTGCTGGACATTTCCATATTGGAGTCTGGATATCGTCGATTTGTTGCTACACGTAAGGCCGCATGCAGGTGCTCCAAATGCAAGAAACCCTGCCGCGGCGACTGCACCACCCCTTTTTAAAGGCCTTGAAATCAACCTTGGACTGCGTTATTACCTTGGACATAACATTTCATGAAATTCGTTATCTTAAGTGTAGCTTGGAGGATTGCCGTCCTTAATTGAAGATGTTCGCAACATCAAGAGCGACATTGAAGAACTGCAAAAATCATGTGAATTGAAAACAATGGATGTATTAAAGGTCGAGATATCTGAATAAGTTCAAATGCCAAATTTTCTGAAAATCAGCCCCTGCGCGAAGCCCTACATAAAGCCAACAGTGACACTGCGATGCTGAAGTCTGAGATGGTGGTCTTTGAGCAGCAGCCCAGATTATCTGTGGAAATGAAGGGATGTAGAGTTTGCAGGAAACCTGTATTCCATCTTCGCAGTTAACTACAATGTACCGAAGTCACAAATTAACTACATTGCTCGGATACGCGCGAACCAACCTAAAGACAAAAATATCACCGTGTGCCTGAATAACAGGTACACTAAGGAGGTTTTCGTAGCCACTGCCCGCCAGCAAAAAAACTGATGTCTTCTAAAATTCCTGTGATAGGCGGCGATCACCGCATTTTTGTCAACGACCACCGAAGTCCGGCCTACAAGCGTCTTCTCACTGAAACGAAAATGATTGCAAAGGAAAAAACTACTCCTATATTTGGGTGAAGTATTGTAAAAATCCATGTTCAAAAAAATTACACGTCTCCGGTTTTAGTTCTGTCTAAACACAGCTACTTAAAACCGTCAGCCGCGTGGGGTCCTGGGTTCAATCCCCAAGTCGGGCAAGTATTATTAAATGTTTTCAGATTATTCTGAGCACGCATTACATTGTCCGGGATTGGAATGTGTCCGAAATGGCCATAGGCCTGCCACCTATGACATCACGGAAAGCAGTACCTTGGCTAATTGTGGGTGTGCTAGTATTTCTACTCAACTTACGTGTTGTGGATGTACTAGCACAGCTCTGCGGCCTCTTCGGGGATAATAGACGTGAAGGTACATTTAGTTTTATTACTTGCCTATTGCCAACCACTTTATCCACTATATATCTGTCATAGATGAGCTTGTAGCGAGCGTCTGGACAATTGAATTTAGTAAGGGACACACTGACTATCTTTATACAATCTGTCATAGATGAGCTTGTAGCGAGCGTCTGGACAATTGAATTTAGTAAGGGACACACTGACTATCTTTATACAATCTATCATAGATGAGCTTGTAGCGAGCGTCTGGACAATTGAATTTAGTAAGGGACACACTGACTATCTTTATACAATCTGTAAACAGTTAATAGACAAGTCTCTCCAGTCTTTGTAAAATATTATTATTATTCTCATATGTGCACACTTATGTGTTGAGGGGTCACGTCAGGACGACATATGGGGGGGCTGTGTGACATCCTAAGAGGTGGACTCCAGCTGAGGAGTATTGCGTGTACGATGGCGAGCTGTAGCACATCACCGAGGTGCACACGAGGTGTTCTCAGCTCATGGCCCGCGGGCCGCACTGGACATTGCATCTGTCTGACGCAGGCGTCAGCTGTCATCACAACACCGACTGTGTCAATCTCTTGACCGGTTTGTACTCACCTGCGCTTATAAAAGTTATTGAAGAAAAATATAATTCTTTTAAAAATTATATTACCTGTGGTAATCGTGATGATGAAGACTCGCCTAAGCTATGACGTGAAAGGGCACAAAAATATAGTCCATTTGTTATGTTAATTATATTTCATCCACAGAAAAGTCTATTTGTAATAATCTAATGTATTTCTGATAATTTCTCAAAGCCAAATCTAAATCTTATCATATACCTACTAGTCTTAACTACAATTCTAAAATATGTGCTACAGGTATCACCATTTGTGATGCCTGCTCGGACTTTTTCCTCTCAAATTTTAGGAACCCTGTTAGTAGCAGTACTGTCTAAACACTAAGTGAAAGTGTTCAAACCTCTTTTGTCTCTTCTATTTCTTTCGAAATTCCTTGTGTTTATCAATTGCTCAAAAAATTAACAAAGATCCTTACATCGAGGCATACCAAACAAAACATGACTAGAGTTTGCCATGTTTTCGTACCGGTGTGGCCATCTAGCGGCGAATAGCGGAGTATGTCATAGCATGGTCCGCCGACAGATGGCGCTGGCGGGCGCACGTATTACTGTATGTTTGCGCACCGCAATGGCACGCGTACACCAGGTAGCGGGACGTAATTAATGCCAAGGCAATTATAAGTAAACACCTGTGCCACAGTACGCAGGAAGTAAGAATTACATCTCTATTAATACAATTATACCACTAATCAATCTATACATTTAATTAAACATTTTAAAAAATCAATAATAATAACATAAGGAAACAGTAGAGGAAGAAAAAGACTATTTCTTTCTATCCGTTTGTCTCTTGTCCTCCGCAAAGAATCGGACAGATTTGAATGGAACTTTTTGTTGTACTGCTAACAAGCCTGGGTAAACACATATGATGTCATTTGTTTTGAAATCTAGAACCTCTGATGTAAAACTTGCAGAGTAAGATTTTTTTTTTCAAAGTCTATGAAGCGAACGGTGTCGCTCGGCTGGTGCATGTAATTATATAAATGTGAAAGAAAAACTTACAAGCAGAAAATGTTGAACCAATTTCAATTAAAACGAGCAAAATATTTTTCATCTCCAAAAAAAAATCTAAGGGGAAAAAAACGTAACGTCTGTATATACCAGCAAATGTACATACATTTGCTCCCTGTCACAACCCCAAGCCCCAAACCGCTCGCCTGACTGTAACGCACGTGTTGCAAACGTCTTGCTAATGCTTTTCTGTTTATCAATTTAATGTTATCCGACGTAGGTTTTAACTTAACCTTTATGGATATCCTTACACGTGTGGTGGTGTCTTCTTCGCAGAATTTCGGCCGCGGCGGCCACCTCTGTAGAGACTAGCCAATACGCACACACTTGCGCACTATAATAAGTGGCACTCCCTGATCCCTCATTCTCTTATTCCGATAGGACGGCAGTCTGACCCGACCGGAGAGAAATATGGCGCAGGACTGAACATCCCTATAACACTTTGGTCCTATAACCCAAGTGTGGTTGAACATGCTAGACCACGGGGCAGATAAGGCCCGGCGCTGACGTCCCCACCACCAGCTGGTCGGCACACTTTCTAACGCGTCTCGCGCTGGACGCACAAAACAATCAACAACTTTACGGCTGTTTTCACTTTCGATAATCGCCGTGTCGCGGGGACAGCCCGCTCAACTAGCTGCAAGCTGCGCCGTGTCGCGGGGACAGCCCGCTCAATTAGCTGCAAGCTGTGGGTTCCATTCTATCTATACTCGTCAATGACAGGGGGCCTACTACCGTAACTAACTTTAAATTGAAACTTTCCGCTGATATCGCTCTACCGCCGCATGAGAATGCATTCATCCGTTTGACAAAGTCTTTCACATATAGACAAGTAAGATAGCTTTTGAAAAAACAGCCCCCGTTTTTTCCTCGGAAGGACCCACTGGTTCATCGAGCTAGCGAAGACTTCAGTGTCCTAGTTAAGGGAGACGATAGGGGATAGACCCTCCACCTCGTTTCCCGCAGATGGGAAGAGATGTACCGGGCTGTTCATGGGCGTACGCTATAGTGATTATGTTATGGACCAAAAAAGTGGAGACGGCTCCCTCCCCACACTAGTGGGACGGTGCGCGCTCGATGCCGTTTATGATGCGTTCACGTGGATAAGAATAATTGAGTCCGTTTACAGCTTGGCTTGTGAGAGGAGTACGACCTCTCGAACAGGCGGGGTTTGATTCGCGCACGATATCAACGAAAGCCCGTGATCATGATTTATTTATTATTGGAGCTCTCTAAAGATCGCGTTTACATTTATTCTAAGACAATCTAAGCTCTCACCTCACGGATATGTGTTATGAAGCGTGCTCACATACATAACTCCGCTTCTATTTGTCACAGCGGACGGTATATGGCTTGTATCCATCCTCGAGACACGAAGCTTTGTCAGGAAGAAACACGCGGACGTTAACTAAAATAAAATATCTTTATTTTAGGTTGTACCAAAGTCACATGACTGCAAAATTTCATTAAAATCGGCCACCACATCATTAAAATCACCAGCACTCGTGCCAAGAATGTAAGTACACAAAGCAAATCAAAGAAATCACAGACTTCAGTGTATACAAATTTTTCCAGTACCTCGGAGAGCATGTTACGCCTGGTCCTGAGCCTGAATTCTGACCGGTCGTGTCCGACTGCCGTCCAGTCGGTATTCACACAGTTGGCCAGTCCCGGAGATGGCCGCGTTGGCCGAGAATCGGAATTACGTAACATCTAGTAGACGTATTTATTTATAATGTGAAGTCTCTGTGTGCGCGTCTCTGCTATCAGTGAACCGTTATCACTACAAACACAAGCATACTCTAAAAGTTAAACAGTGGTTTTATAACAACCAATGACTCGGAGTAATCGCGGAAGCACCTCGCTCTAACCGCTGTTAGCTACGCTATCGCGTTGTGTGCAGCTCAGGATGGTACACTCCGACCAGTAAGTGTGTTCCCCAGTGAGCATTCACCAGAATAGCTATCATTTCTTGAGATGCAGGCTGATGGCAGACACACGGACAGGAGAATCTTCTTTTTTGACGCTTTTACGCCATCACCGGACCAGGGTGGGGTCCTGGAGCTGTCTGGGATCACGCCAGGCTACTGGGGCCCCCGCCACGGTAGAGCTTGAACCATGGTGAACGAATCCTTAATAATCTGGTTGTAACCGTTTGGGTACAGTACCCTATAAACAGTGAACCAACTTTACCAATACTAGTAACATGAATTGTTAAAACCGAGCCACAAATAGTCATCGCGTGCACATTACAAATAGCATGAAGTATGTGTGAAACACTTTTACAGCATGGACCACACACATCCACACAAACAAACACTACTGCCACACAAATAAGGGCTGCCACTATCGTTTTAGAACCAAAAAAGAAAACGAAACAAAATAAAACATTTAGGCAGGTGTGTAAGGATCGTGATATGTGCCCACTTGGTTCGCTTGGCCCCACTAGGGAGCTGCATTGAAACGCGTTTGTCAACTGTCAGACATCCGACTGAAGACAACTCATGAATACGAATACTCTATTCTAAAGTGAAAGGTGCACAATAAACGCGGTAAAGCGTTACGCTCGATCGCTGTTCCATCTGATGTTGTTCACACTCTTTTATACCGGGCGCCTTATAATGTTTCTAAGCTCTTGTGGATGTCAAATCCAAGAAACACTTTAAATTTATAACAATTTCAGTCCAACTACACGAGTAAAAGTGGAGTTTCAACATGTATATTTGCTTAGAACCCCCATTTAAGCCCTTTGACATGCCTGCACGTATTGCAGCACGCGTCCATTTCGCGAGCAATACAGCGAACATAAAACATATTTCTAAAACAACACAAAATCTGAGCCTATCGAGACGTAAAGATACCTCATTATTGTTATGCATACAAATCGCGCTAATTGGACACCATGGCAGTCATTTTGCGGCGGTAACCTGTGAACGGGAGGTACCTCTCACTAGTCACCCCACCTCTTACCATATAACATTTGTATCAGCATGTCCACTCACAAATTGCGAAAAGCAGCCCTGCGCGAGACCATAGGACACGTTGACGTAGAACGGGCAGGTGTGCGCTCATCTGTTGCATAACACTCTCGTAACGTAAACAAACAACTCTAAAAACACCAGGATATGAGTTTGTAAGAGGCGTTCCGTATACACTACATAGTCATACCTGCTATCTACTTATTACACACCTACTTACTATCTAACAATGTATCCTTGGTAGTCGGTATTCAAAATTATAGTAGAAGCATTCCCCTATACATATAACTACGAAGTCATAGCTACTGTCTACTTATGTGTCCTTTGTAGGTTATAACCCAGTTATAGTAGAGACATTTCCTATATACTAAACCTACTTAAACTTAGTACTGAAAATTAGAGGTATTTGCTGTATTGCATCGGAATCGGTAGGATACTTGTATGCTTTTAAGAATAGGATGAATGAGATCTATGATATTGAGAAGAGTGAGGTGATATTAATTTGTTTTAACTAACTAGCCGTGCCTCGCATTTTCTCCCGCGTAACAAATAGTACAAATGTTGGAGGGAGCCTCCAACATTTCTTTCCTCGGAATGAAAAACATTTTAAAATTTTAAATCCGTACTGTTGTTTTTCCGTGAAATAAAAACATACTGCATACTTACACGTTCACAATATTAGAAGAATTTTTAAGACTTGACGAATCAATGTGAACAAACAAAGAAGTTTTATTAGGATTATTGCCCCAAGTGTTAGTTGGTTACTAATAACCTTCCAGTACGGTGGCGGAAGAGAAACCTAGTTAGATCAGAGTTCAATGATTTACACGTAATCTAAAAGTATTATGATGAAATGATTATGGTAAAACAATAAACTATTTCGTTGTAGCCATGAGAAATCGATAGATCGAATCGAGTTACCGACGCAATCGATAACCGCCCCTACCGCGAACTCGTTCAACCAGATACGTAGAATATGGTAACCGTGGGGGCATTGTGTATGTCATGTTATGGGAAACGCTTTATGCCTTCCGTGAACGGCACAAGTGGCGAGCCATTGGGTCTTGTCGAGTCTTCGAGAGTGGCAAGTGATTAGTGTTTCGAGGGTTCACTAGCAGACGGTTGTGCAGCGTCTGACAGTCGGGCCACGGAATATCTCATGCCCTCCAAGCAACAGACATTCGCACCGCCAACGAGAAGGCAACCGGGCGGCGCGGCGGTTCTGTTACTACCCGAGCGCATGTCTTTTTCAGGTGGACCTACAACTCCTGAGGATGGTATCATATTTTCCAACATCTCTGACAGCCTTGTGGTCACGTGGTCAGAATGACCATTCACAGTCGTAAGGTCTTGGGTTCGTGTCCCGGCGAGGACCAAAGTGTTATCTGTTTATTCGGTTTTTGATTTTCCTATAACAGTAGGAAGTTAGCACGTTAAGCAATATCATATCAGCCCTGCGCCTGTTTCTCTCCGGTCGTGTCGGAGTGCCGTCCCATCGGAATAGGAGAATCAGGGAACAGGGAGTGCACCTGAGCACCGTAACACGCCCTGCGCAGTTTGCTCGCCTCTGTAGAGATGGACGCGGTGGCCGAAATGCGGCTACGACTAATTTCTTATTATATTCCAGAACACTTCGTCGGACTAGCGAACGCTTTAGTGTCTTCTAGTTTAGTGAGACAAGAGTGGACGCCACGATATGATTTTAATTGTTTTAAAACTATTGATTTACAAAATTACACCAGCTCCTCAGGACCGTCCGTATAGATGTGCCATATGACGACGCACCTTGTAAGGACTTCAAATTATCACCAAAACATATTACATTATCCAGCACTTACATATAGAATCTGCTTTGTAAAAATGACTTAAAATCGTACGCGCAAGATGTTTATCTACAATCACGGTCGCTTTTGAATGACAGTTCTGTATGAATTCGTGTATCTATTTTTCTAAATCAATGTTTGAAATGCACTCATTACAATACAAATAGATTTTCCAAGCGTTTGGAAGAAGCCATGACAGTGAATTTTTCCACGTGCACATCGCCACCAAGGCAGATAAGAGATATAAAAGTGGCGTAACCTCACAAAACTGGTTGTAAAAAAAAAGTACAACGTTATACGTACACAAGTACACACACATTTTTGTCTCCGCTCGCAGTACCCATTACTCTAGCTTTGTATCATTGCGATTTGCTATAACCACAAAAAAAACACAACTGAGAATGCTAAAACTCCAACGTTATTGGTTTAGTGTTTTGTTTGTAAAGTTTGCTTCGCAGTGATAATTCTAGATATTTAAACAAATCCATCAGAGAATTGCTCGATAAACCGTGACCACTTTCTAATTGTTATAATAATAATAATAATATCTGTGTACTTATCACACCACGTCAGCCCAGTCCTGTGCTAAATACCGTAGGGACTTGTGTTACAGGCACTAGACAACGGAAATATATATATTTATTCCAAGTCTGATTCTTTTTTGTTATACCACGTTTTATAGTGACTGACGTTTCATGACAAGTCACACGGGAACGCTGTCGAACGGGATAAAAAGTATCCTATCCTATGTCCGTCTCCTGGCTCTAAGCTACCTCCCTACCAATTTTCAGCCAAATCTGTTCTGCCGTTCTTGAGTTATAAGTGGTGTAACTAACAGGACTTTC
>JAFELO010001303.1:0-13267 GCA_017140195.1 Eumaeus atala | reverse complement strand
AATAAACATCCATGAACTAGGCGGGATTCGAACCCGCGACCTCCGGCGTAACACGCGGTCGAACCGCCACGTTATCAACTGAGCCGGCCGGTCCTAAGTGTTATTCAATGTCTTAATAAGTAAATGGAGATTTAAACTTAACTTCTTAAGGTTAACATGACAAGCCACGACGTGGCACGTCAACGCTGAAAGTCTGCTTAATAAAATAAGAACAAATAAATACAACGTAATGGTCCTGAAAAGAGGCAAAAAAACATGGTTTTTTTTTCTGTGTCGCCTCTGTGGTGTAACGGTGCGGGTGTCGCCTGTTAAGACCGTAGCCGCGTGGGGTCCTCTGTTCGATCCCCAGGTCGGGCAACGGTGTACTGTCGGGTACATTACATAGTCCAGGATTGGAATGTGCCCGAAGTTGCCACCTATGACATCATGGGCCTCAGTACCTTGGCTAACCGTGGGTTTTAGTATATCTACTGGACTTACGAGTCGTGGATGTACTAGCACACCTCTCTCTGCCTACCTCTTCGGTGATAACAGGCGTGAAGAATGTACTTTTTACCCAAGGCTTTGTTGTCATAGTCACTACGGACACGCATCATCGTGAACATTTTAACTGTCCAACTATCACAGTTCATGAGATAAAGCCTGGAGACAGAAGGACAGCGTTAGTAATACGATCCCGTTTTTGCGCTTTCGATACGGAACCATGAAAAAGGTCCAGTGTCTATCTACTACAATTTTTTATATGGTATATCAAGCAGTGGTGTCACGTCGGCCGGAGGGAAAGAGAGCAGCGAGCAGTAGGATCACATGGCAACAGCTGGTCGCTGGTCGCCGACGTTCACGGACAGCCCCGCAAGACCTCCTGTAGTTCCGCATTGCCGCCTTTAATCAATACTCTTTGCTTGCAGACTCTAAATCACATCGGTCAGGAAGTGAAAAATAGAGGAAAAAAACTTACAGCTCATCCTAAAATAAATTACCGTTTAGTTTCAAATATAAAGCAATACAACACCAATATAGCTACGCAAGAGGTAGTGCCATGCCGCAGGGAGACCGGACTGGGCCGACACGACCACTCCCTCACGTGACACCACCGCTAGGTGCCAGCTATGCTGTCGCGTTTCATGCGGTCGGTGAGTTGTCTATTGGAGGGGAAAGAGGAAAGGGGGTCAACGCATCTGCGTGACATCGTGCGGATGTGCATGAGCGTCGGCACTCGTCAAGACGCCAGTTGCTCACTGGCCCTTCTATGCTATAGAGTAAATTTGTCTGCCTGCGCACTGCCCATTCTCTATAAGCGAAAAATTAACTAAGACTCATAAGCTAACCTCGCACTACATATTTTGCACGATGTGTCATCGATATGCATGACGATAAATTACTCACACGCGGACAAAGACACGCCACCATGCCGTCATGTCATTTTTAGGAAGAGGTAGTGCCATGCTGCACAGGAAGAGACGGTGCCACGTATAGTGTATGACGCTACATCCACCTACGCAACGGAATTGGGCCGGCACGACCAGGCGGTACCTCTCGCTGACTTGACACCGGCATAAAGTGACAGCACGTTTAGTGCGGTTTGTGCGTAGCCAGTGGCCCATTGGGGGCGGGGGTTTAAGAGGGCAACGCATCTGCGTAACAATAATGCAAATTTGCATGGGCGTCGGTTGTAATCAAAAGGCTCCGATTTCTCGTATGCCCCCTTATGCTATAAAAAATTTTTCTCGCAAGTACCTCCACGATTGTGCCGGCCTAATTCGGCAACAATGTACCTCTTACTATAAATGTTACTAACAGAATCTCGCCTCCCGGCGGTACTTGTCGGATGGCCGGCCCCCTTAACGTTGACGGGGACCTATCAAAACGTCTGAGTCACGCGCCTCAACAGGTGTACTGTCCGGCCGTCGGCGACAAGTGGCGCATTGTTCCACGAGTCGCCAGCACGCGGCACATCCCAGCCCTACTTATGTTAGAACTGCCGAAGTTCGTATGACATCTGTGTACTGATCACATCACGTCAGCCCAGCCCTGTGCTAACACGAGTACTACTTTTATGCATTTAACATTTATTATTCTTACAAATTATTCCCTTAATGTATCGTGAGCGTCCACGCTGCCTATATCGGTTCCGTTCCTTCGCTTGGTGGAGTGCAGCGCTTAAAGCGCTTAGAGATATTTTCAACTGTTCCGTGATTCCGTCTGCCCCACGATCCGAGCTTCGGTCTAGGTCTGTTGCCCACCATTTTCCCTGTCACCATTAAAAATTCCATGGCACATGACCAACAACACGCTGTAGACAATTCTACATCTGCTACGTGCAACTGCTTCAAGATTGACGCTCTTGTGCTATGTCAAGGTGTGCGTGTGCGTGCAGAGCGAGGCTGTGTCAGGAACGCGCATGCACAATTCAGGACGTCGCTATAGGGAATCCACTACGATACGGCACATGAGCAAGGGCGACACGCGCGCCCTCCCGCTGCGCCTCACGGCGCGCTACTGGATATATAAGCACCATGTACGCTTGTGGGTGACAGTTGCCACTGTCACGTAACAGTTTTTACATATAAATTATAACACAGATAAGTCACGAATTGTGAGCGGAGCAGGATTCAACTCGGTTACTTCTGGCGCCTTCCTGATACTTCTTTTTTTCGGCTGCAAAACCGCACAAAAAGTTTTGTGGATACCCCTCCCCCCTGTCCAGTAATCGGTACTAAGGGGTGTTACAACTGGAGATGGGGGAGGTGGTTCTCCTCACAAACTTCGCCCTTTGTCCCAAATTGTTGCAAACGTATGCAAAATCGCGTTTCGCGTCGTTTCGCATTCAAATTGAAGTTCAAACTTGTAAGACTCTTTGTCAACGAATGTCGCAGAAGCCGCCGCTACGCTCTCGCCTTTTGCGCAGCTCGCGAGTTCATTATCTGCCGCGATGCAGGTATTTACGATGCGTATATACAACAATGAGATACCGTGACCAGACTGATCGCGTACTGTGCGAAGATGTCAAGAGTCGTCGCAACCGGCATGTTTGTATGAAGAAAGTTCTGAACGTGAATGAGGCAATGCAGGTATCTATAGATCGTGATGTGAGGTACTCCGTTCCCTCTGCCTACCCCACTAGGGAACTCGTGTGAATATGTGTATAGATATTTGTGTAGTCATCGACGAAGTGGAGTGATAGCTATGCTGACGGGTGAGTGCGGATTGCAAGTTTTCAGTAGTCCCTTGCAGGGGAGGATAAACTAGACATCTGCATGACAATAACAATGCGAATGTCTATGGGCGTCGGTAGTCGTCAAAAATCTTTTGATTGCTCGTTGGCTCTCCCTATACAATAAAAAAAACAAGGTCTCAGGTTCAATCCGGCCTCGGAATAGTTGAGTTTGGCGACTATAATAACGCGACGCGAGATAACACGCGTGTTCCAGATAGTTTCCGCCGAGTTTGTTTCGTCACCTTTATTATAATGTTAAGGTTGAATGGAGCTGTTAACGGTTTCCGTCGTTTTTGTGAAACGCAATTTTTTATTTCAGTTCTGTAAGCATTATGAAGTGCTTGGACGAACTCGCAACTGGAGTCTCTTGGACAGGTCATGAGCAATTCACCGAATGGCCCATTGGAATGAGCTGAAACAACAGTGTGGATGTCCATGTTCTATATATGTAGTCTATAGTTGGCGGTCGTTAAAATGTTATTGACTGCTCGTTTGCACCCTTATACTATTGAAAAATTTTACGACTGCTTTGATAAAACCTATCCTCTCTCACACATTCAAGCCAACCCGGCCCCCTACCGACTAAGCCCCCACGGGTATCCTTCAGCCGCTTAAGTGGAGGGTCAAGGGTCTGCAGGCGACTGGACTCCCACAGCGACAGGCTGGCCCCGGCGAAAGGACCAAACTTCTCCTCCTTTAGGGACTATCCGGCTGCAAGTCGAGCCAGCCCCCCGAACACTAGGTCCACTACTCTTTATTGTATAAATAGGTTCCCCTATTACTAAATAGGTACCAGCAGTCGGAGATCCTTAATGACTACACACGCCCGTGGACTTGTTCAAAATTATTGTTATGCAGATGCTACATTATCCCCTCCAATGAGCCATAGGAAACTCGCACAAAACGCGACAGCGTAGTCACTTTACGGCAGTACAGTATAATGTAAGCGAGTCCTGTCCAGTCGCGCAGAACCATTGCAATGCAGCGCCACCTCGTACAGTATTGATTCACTACTAGAGGAAGTGCAAACCCCTTATTAAATACATCATACAGACCTTATCGCGATGAGAGTGCCTGTGGTGGGTCCCGGGAGGCGGGTGCGGCGGGTGCGGCGGCGGCGGCGGCTGCGCGCCCGTCACCACCACCGGTAGACCATCCACTATAGTCACCATTACTCGTTTGTCCGCGCTGCGACGGCGCTCCGCAGAATTCCTTCTCCGCCGCTGCTCATCAGCGACCGGCTTCGAGAATACCGTCCTTCGATCGAAGCCCTGGCCTTCTGCCGCCCTGGTCGCCGGAGTATGACTCTTGGACCTCTTCAGCAGACGCATCACATGGGATTTAATAGCGTCCGGTTTGCTCACAGGTTCCGGCTTGTGTTTATACGACTGGGAGTGCGCATGGTGGCGCTGCACAGACACCTGGTGTCCCATGGTGGGTGGTATCACATTCGAGAGGCTCTTAACAGCGTACGCCGCGTCCACTTTGTTACCAGCCACGCAGGACACCTCGTACATGTTTATTCAAAACTCAAAACGCGGCCATTTTGACACTAAACAAAAACACTGCAATCCTCATTAACAGACCGGCCGCGGAAAATGATCACAATGGCAGCGAAACGAATGAATCATTTGTAATTGTTATTTATACAAAAAATTTGCGCGCGTAACGTCAGGCCCACTCGCGCGCTCGCGTTCGACTGGCAGTTTCGTACGGAGGGACAGCGGGAGTCGTTAAGCGTAATCATTCAATATAAGCCGAGATAACGCCCAAAGCATAGGTCAATGTTTTTTTTCGTTTCGTACCAATTGTGCGATCGAGTGACTGCTCGGTCGGTTAAAGTTCCCGGTTGTTGGGATTATTTGTTTATTGCGCGCTCAATGTCATCGCTAATATGAGGCCAGTTTCAATTGCGTTTACTTCTAGTTTGAACTCATTGTGTTTACCCGACTGTAATAGAATGAGGGTAGTGTTTTTCTAGCGTATATATGTAGATTAGTATGATACTGAATGAACAGTTTAATGGATCTCATGTATGTGGTGCCGTTAGATTTGATAACGCGAGTGCCACTGACATTGAAATATATTTTTAAGCAGATTTTTGGGTATTTTAATTTAATGTGCTATGATTTTGTAAAGATGTGACCCATTCGGCGGATCCCGTTATATATACATATCCTTAATTGTGCGGATGTTTGCGGACAACGGTCAAAAGATAATTTTGTACTCATGATATTTTATTATAACAACAACAACACATCTTCACGCCTCTATTGTATTATGATTTTATTTATACACCAGTAAGGAATGTAACGCGTTTAATTTAACAATCTAATGTGTTCAAGTTAAAATGTTGCAATGAGTAACATTTGCATAGCTTAACCAGTCAGCTAGTCAACAGATAAACCGAACGCGTCACCAGTTATTTATATCTAATCAGGTAAAACAGACACTTGCATTATATGCGGTGATCTGACTTCTTGTTTGCTTCTTTTCATAGTCATACTAAGAGCAAACGAGGAGTAGTACAAGGGAAAATACGAACAGCCGGAGCCTTTTTACAACTAACGACGCCCATGAACACTAACAGAATTACTATACCGATGCGTCCTTCTGTTCTCTTCTCCTCCACTTTTGTTATGCTTGCTGATGTTATGATGCTGCAATATACCAAGTGTAGGATATTACCACATGGTACTAGGCACGTGTTTCTCTATGTATAAACATTCTGTGTACATCCATTGGTTTGGTGGAGCGCACCACCCTCGAGGAACTACTCCGATTACAAAAGTGATTTGATGGTCAGATGGGCTACTTATTGTAGAAGGCTTTAGGCTATATATACGCTGAAAGTGCGGATAAAATACCTTTTCTACCCGCACTTCTAGCCGATGCTAGTTATTAAAACAAATATATAATAATATTATAAAGAGGCAACATTTGTGCGTATGTTTGTAATGTTTTCATACAAACTACTGGACAAATTTCAACATTTCTTTACCCCCTTCATTAGAGGGGTGTTCATTTAAGTGACATTACACATATTACGCAGGAGAAACTGCGGGGCGATGCAATAATGTATACTCTGGAAGAGGTAGTGCCATGCTGTATTGGAGGAGGTAGTGCCATGCATAGCGCATGACACTACATCCTCCTATGCAACGGAGTTGGGCCGGCACAACCGGGAAGGAACCTCTCGCTCACATAATACCGTCGTGAAGTGACATCTTCAGTGTCGCGTTTCGTGCGGTCTGTGAGTAGCATGTGCCCGATTGGGCGGGAGGAAGGAGGGCAACGCATCGGCATAGTAATTATGGGGATGTTCATGGGCGTTAGTAGTCGTAAAAACCTCTGTGTGCTCGTTTGTCTCCCTATTTTATAAAAAAGTAATAGACACAAGAAACCGAACAATCATAACAAAAATACCTGCTGACGAGGAGATAAACAGTTCAAACATTTACGATAGCTCCGCCGACGCGCGGTGGCTGGAGATGACTAGGGGCTTCGCGCGACATTGATAAGGGGAGACAACGTCGGCTGACGTAGCCGCAACTGACGGAGATATATCTACCGACGCCCATATACATCCGCAAAATTACTATTCCAACGCGTTGTCCTCATCTCCTCCATCGAAAACTCACAATCGCGACAGCGCAGGCGTCACTTCACGCCGGTGTCATGTCACATGGTCGGAGGACCTCGTTGCTAAACATCATGCCACTACCTCTCACTTACTTCTGCAGTCGTAGTAGAATGTAAGAGCCATGCTGTAAACGAATTGGGTCGCGTTTAGCGAATAGTCACGAAAAAGCTTTAATTATAAAAGTAAAAAAACACCTCATACAAAAATCAAATGAAATGAAAAATATTGTTAATCAAAGTAGAATTATAAAAAAGACTTTTTTAACGTCAGCAAATAAATCTATCACCTGTCCCACCCTAGCCCCGGCCTTAGAAGAGCCGGTGAAACAAACTCAACGGCTTATTCATCAATAAAAGCAAGGTGTTTGAAATAACCCGCAGAACACCAGGCGCATTGCGATGCGCGTCGCTGCCTATTACATATAAAGTTATACGAGTGACACTTGATACGTCCTCGCATAGGCAGGGCTCGCTTATCGTCTACAGTATTAATATTACCAACCTAGCAATTAGTTGCGTGTTACCAACAAGGTAATTAATTGCTGGGTTGTCTATTAGGGCTGCGTCTGTATTGGCAGCCATACAGAGCTAGAGCCATCGGTCACACATGCCAATAAAACTACAGAATCATGTATCGCTCCGACCTCTTGCGAACTACCTACTCCTTAGGCAACGAGGCGAGCGCGGCCTCCTCTTTGATGGAGGAGGCTAGCACATGAAATCGCAACTGACCATAAACATCCGCACGCAAATTGTGTATACGTATCCTCTACATATACCATCACAGGCAATACTATAGAGCAATCAGAGCCTCTTGGCGACGACTGCCGCCCGGACATCTTCATCATTGATGTCGTGCATAGGCGTTGCCATGCCCTCTCCTCTCCTATGGACCAAATGCAATATAGGAATGACACTACCTCTTACTACATATATGCACATATGGCATAAATCTACACTACACACAATTCCTGTTTGACTGGTACTATTTGGTATAAAATTATACTAGCAGTAGCAGTGTTCACTAACACAACACATCATTGTTCTGCACGCAACTTGTGTGTTCCTGGTATTTTTAGTTGCATGTGTTAGTGTCGGTAACGCGGGAGGTACTTCTCACTCATATTGTACCCCCACAAAAGTACAGCTATGCTGTCACGTTTCATATAGTTTGTGAGTTTTGGCCTATTGGACGTCAGGAGGGAATAAGTAACAAATCTACTTATGAAGATATCTTACACAATTATGCGGATGTCTATGTACATTTACGGCTCTGAATGAACGTTTTCCACAAAAAATGGGCCAGTTAAAGCAATTCACAAAGCAAGTTGGTACATTTGTTTCGCAAATCACAACTGGCACATAAATTTCCGAGATTTGTTTCCCAATAACCCAAGTAGGGCGGCGGGGGGCAGCTGCGCCGCGCCAGCGCCCCAACAGTCGCTAACTAATGGGCACGCTCGCCCGCCTCCACTAAAACACCTATCTATATCTATATGCCTGTACGTATATGTCTATATGCCAAAATAAAATAGAGCTAAAATGGTAGTCCTGGAAATTGGTGTATTTTTTTATAGAATAGGGGGCAAACGAGTATCGGATCCTTTTTACGACCATCGACGCTCATGAACATCCACATAATTACTATGCCCATGCGTTGCCCTCGTTCTCCGCACCGAACGAAACGCGACACTGAAGATGTCACTTATCTATACAGCGGTATTACGTGCGCAAGAGGTACCTCCTCGGTCGTGCCGGCCCAATTCTGTTGCGAATGATATAGAATCATGCACAATGCATGGCACCACCTCCTCCTATGCAACATGGTACTACCACCTCCTAAATCGGTGTTCGGATTAAGTTGTGTTCCAATCCTAACTGAAGCCGAGGTTGTTCCGTTTTGTGAGTGCTGCTGCCGTAACACTTTTCCATATATGTTTTCTCTTCATGTGTTGTTCCTATTATTATTGTTATTCTGATCTGCAATCAGTGCTTGTCTAGATTTTTGTGTGTATGTAACATTATATATTGTGTTGTGCAGGAACTGCTGGTCCGAATCCATTATTTTAATCCATTTATTTTTATCCATCCGAAAAAAAAACCGATAAAAATCTTACTTAGCACAAAGCTAGGCTAACGTGGTATGGGTCCTGTTGCCTGCAGATCCGGGACCCTCCATTAATAGGGGCCTGAAGGCTCCAGTAGGGGTTTAGTTGGTACTGCTACTCAATACACAGGTCTAGTCTACCCGGGCTCCCAGGTATCTTGCGTAAATGCATTCTTCGTCACCCAAAGGAAAAGCTAACGTGGTGACGTAATTCCGCAGATATTGTTATCATTAATTATAATTCGCTAGCAACGCCCAGCGGTTTCACTCGCGTACCTCCGGGCCCATTAGTCGTAGCGTTATGACTTATAGCCTGCCTCGTTAAACGGACTGTTCAACTAATTTTTAATTTGGTCCTGAGGTTAGCGTGTCTAAACAAACAAACTCCTCAGCTTGCTATTATTAGTATAGATAATATAGATTAGTACCGCAATACGGACGAGCCAGTGTCACCATAACCGGGGTGTTTGAACTTGATAAACTGGACGTGTAATCAGTGTGTACAACCATCATTACTGACACACACGAGTAAGCCTCCGCCTGTACTAACTGCTGCATTCCAGCAAATTCTAACCCGATCCAATCGAGAATCAAAAGTTTCTATTGTTTCATTGAAGTTATGCTTCTTTTAGCGCGTTATGGCAACATGACGAGAGTGTGTGTTTGTATTTCATGACCGTCACGAAGAACGGACACCCTGAAATTAGCTATAGTCAACATTTTGATATTTCTATACGCCAGAGAACTTCTAACGCGCGTACACAAGTACGCACACACTTTTATTTTTTACAAAACTTCGTCAGTTACGCGCAGGGCTGAGCGTGACGGGTGGTAATGTGTCCTTAGTGTTGATAAGCGAGTAAAATTTAAACAAGCTGGTGAATGCGTCACGTGAGCGCTACG
Organism: Eumaeus atala; assembly: GCA_017140195.1. Taxonomy (NCBI): domain Eukaryota; kingdom Metazoa; phylum Arthropoda; class Insecta; order Lepidoptera; family Lycaenidae; genus Eumaeus; species Eumaeus atala. Next base: position 3,398 of record JAFELO010001303.1, on the reverse strand, counting down.
GAAACGGGGCTCACCTATTCGAGAGGGGATAAGACAGCGAATATTGAAAGAGAGAGAGTTAAGTGTTTCGTATATAGTGTAGGGTAAGAGAGATGTACGAGTACACATTTGCTACATCTCTTCCTCAGATAGCCAGTGCAGTTTTAATGTTACTTATCATTTATAATGTAACTAATAGACTACAACTTAGCTACAGTTTCCTTTTGCAAAAAAATAACACTTCTTTTCTAGACTTTCTGAAGGTTTCGTTTAAAGTAAACTAGACAGCGCTCCCTGGTGCACTAACAGACAACATATCGAGAATGACTAACAGCCCCGTTAGCTCTAACCGCGCTAATAGGTGTGTCTACAGACCAGTCGGCAGACAGAGCTGAGTCAGTGGCCCAAGCGGTGAAACCGAGAGAAAGTTCCACGCGTAGACAATCGAACGGCTCATATAGGACGGCGCTGGGCAGAATTATTGATTAACCATCATCAGCTCGCACCCGCTATATGCCCTAAACATATCTATCACTGACGTAACTTACAATTGACGTGTTCCTGGTAGTTCAAATTTTTGAGTAACTCATTTCCTGCAGTCCGACACGACCGAAGGAAATCAGATGCAGGACCGCGAGCTTATTTGTTTGTGTGTTGGCGCAAATCTCTGGAACTACAAGTCGAACTTGAAAATATATTTTTGTTATGACTGTATTCATGGGAATTGTTATTTACATCACGTTACAACCAATAAGAGAGGATTTACGCGAAAGGAACTGCGGGTCGCCATTTGACGCCGTACAAAATTAACCTGCTTCACTGACTGACAAATAACTAGACGCTATATTTATAATTCCTCATCCATTTATTATTCACGTACCTGTTTACAAATTATGCGCTCTTAGTACTTCATGTAAATATTGTTAAAAATATTTACCTATGAAATTCATTCTGTTAAGTTCATAGGTTCATTTTTTACAATTAATTAGCTCACTGAGACTTCAACACGTAAAACCGTCTCCTCCACCATCCACCAATCGCCTACAGATCATCATCAATTATCATCTCCAGCGTTGAAAATATCCCACCGCACGTAAGACCACAATCAGTCACCACTCTGACCTGGAACTCAAAACCGGGTCCTCGCGTCTGTAGCAGCAGCAGGCTCACCACTAGACCACGAGGTGTTGAAAATGTATTCCGAGCAACTGCCAAGCGAGTATCGACAATGTTGATTCCATTATTTCCTATAACGGGGCACCTGCACACTTCGCTCTTCGTACTAAGTTAATTTTAAGGCTGCTCACTAAATATAGCCTATTCTGCATTCCGTTACCACATAGCCCTCCGACGGATCGGTTCATTGAAATAAAATATCACGCGTGCGCGACATGGGGAGTAAGCTGGTGTATATGTGATGACAGCGTTACGGAAACAAGGGCAACGGAATACGTCCGTAAATATGGGTATAGATAGTAACGTTTCATATTTTACGAGAGGTGAGAGAGAGACGTGCAATGTCACTATTAATACTGCTTACGTGATTCACTGAGCGGTAGTGCCATGCTGCTTTGCGGCTGAGGTGGAATCGCTTACATGACAATGCTGTAAGGGACAAGTAAACTGTTGTGCTCAGTTTGTAATCACCCCGTGTTTTGTAAGAGATAGTGCCTTGATGCATAGGAGGAGGTAGTGCCATGTATTATGCATGACGCTACCTCCTCCTATGCAACGGAATTGGACCGGCACGACCGTGGAGGTACCTCTCGCTCCCTTGAAACATATAAAATGACAGCATCGTTGTCGCGCTTCGTGCGATTTGTGAGTACCCGGCTGCTCATTGGAGGAAATTGAAAAGGATAACTATGCTGATGCTCATGGGCGTCGGTATTCGTTGAAAGGCACCGATTGCTCATTTGTCCCCTACTGCTGTAAAAAAAAACCCGCGCTCGGGCCACTGTCCGAGCGGAGGAAAGGAGAGGAACGCATCTGTGTGACTACAACACTGCCGATATCTATGGGCGACGTTAGTTGTTAAATGGCTCCAATTTATCGTCCGTCGCCCCACAACATAGTTTTTTTTATTGAAACATTACAGTGGCTTAAAACGCTCGTGTTCTCTCTCTCTCTCTCTCTCTCTCTCTCTCTGCATACGCTACTAGGGCGAGGGTGGGTGGCATATCTCTACCACTTTGTCGCGCGTGTCGTACTTTAGTGATGTGTCTACACCGCGTCTTGTAATACGATAATCACAGGTAGGACGCTGCGCGTTGATGCACAAGCGTGTTTTAATTAGCTAACGCAACTTGACGGGAAACGCATACGCTGGCCCGATGACAATCTCACCAGTTGTATGTTTCGCGTAGGTGTTTGAAAAATAGAAAGAATGAGCGACCTGGTCTAATGTGTCTAATGATTACCTAGTAAATGTAAAATAAATATTTAAGCAACTATGGCTTATTATGTTAGTATACATCTCTTAATTAATACAAAAAAAAAATATAGTAAAATGAATAACATTCATTAATTTTGCTATTGTTAAGTGGATAACTTGAGAAGCATACGTAATTTTTTAAATGAAATATTTAGTTGCGGCGTTAGGCATGTAAATTGTTATGTTCGCGTAAGGGGAGCATGCTACGTACGTCATTCAAATATAGTTTTAAAAATTTTACTCGCCAGTAGAGATCACTTATATCGATAGTCCTTGTAATTGCCAGTTTCTATGGTTCCGGAGCCAAAAGGCAAGAAGCGGAACTCCTATAATTTCATCCGTGCTGTACAATATAATCACCGAGTAAATTGTCGGTGACATACATACGACTTAGTCGGTGATTATGTGTATTGGATATTTGTCATTCGGACGGTGCATTTTATGAACCGCTACAAAACGACGAAGTATGATTTTGAAAAATAAAATAATGTTTGCACTCCATAAATGTAACTGAGATGAATATTTTCTCAAGAGCACATTACACTGTGAGGAGTTATTGAATGGGTCTTTCGAGATTTATTTTGCAATTTTCTTGGAAATTTGGGTAACAATTAATTACAACCTACCCCCTCTCTGTTCTGCGCCGAGTTATCCGGTCGAGTAGTGACTTCGCTTCCTGCTCGAGTGTTGATTAATTGTGAGAGTCAAGATCGTGTGGTTAGTTTAATTTGTAGTAATAATTAAAAAAACGATTATCATCATCTCAGATCACATACTGTTCGCTCAATCAGAAAGTGTTATTCGGATTATTGAGAGGGAGTGAATGCTAGGGATATGTTTGGCCTTATCTCAATAGACATTCCCATTCCGCTGCAGCCGAAACCTGGCTAAGACTTCCGGTCCTGAATCTATACCGGTAATTTGTAATTTATTTGCTCAAGTAACAAATGATATGTTTTAGAGTTCCGTACCCAAAGAGAAAAAA
>JAFELO010001302.1:215148-273601 GCA_017140195.1 Eumaeus atala | reverse complement strand
ATGATCTGTGCGTATCTGTCTAGGCCCAAAGAACATTTTAGAGACAACATGTATGTTTGTTGTGTTATTCTAAATTGTAAAACTGTACCAAATTTTAGCTACCTTCCAGCAATTTGTGCGTGGAAGAATAACAAACTATAAACCTAGTTTACTACCAACCGAAACAAGTAAGAAGTACGGTTGTGCAATATTTAAATGCAGTAGTGTGACACTCTTTCAATGAACGCCAAGACGGCCGTCACATAGTCCTATCCACAAGCCTAAACGGCGACAAAACGGATAACTGATCCCACACGATTGGTAGTCATCATTCAGCAAAGTCGCATAACCAGAACTCTAATAAACTTATATATATAGTAATAATCTATCACTACCTCTCTACTACTTTCATCACCGAACAACATGGTTTTACAAAGAAGTGTTCTACTACCGCAAATCTATTGACTATTATTTTTGGACTATATTATTTGGGCTTCTAGGATGTATTTTGTTGGACAAGTCGACTGTGTATTTACTGATTACAGCAAAGCCTTTGATAGGATAGACCACGTTTTACTTTTACAGAAGCTATAGCTCTCGCTGGTTACACATCACATTGGAATTTCGCCCCCTCCGGAATTTCCCAGGGATCCAAGCAAGGGCTTTTCAGGCTTTCCATTAACGATATCAGTTCTCGTTTTCAACACTCAAATTTTCTTTTATATGCTGATTTTTAGGATTTTTTTTTAGGATTTATTGAGGATTTTTGTCTTCTGCAAGATGACCTTCTGAGGACCGAGCAATACTGTCAATTTAATAAATTGGAACTCCTTGTTGGTAAATGTTATGCGATGAGATTTATGCGAAAGATCAATGTCACTAATTATAACTACACACTTAAAGGTCAAGAGCTAGATAAAATACATGAAATACAGTTTAGAGTCATGTATCTTGGTGTGATACATGACTCTAACATGACGTATGAAAAGCACATCGCATGTGTTACCAGGAAAGCTTATAAGACTGTGGGATTTGTTATGCGCTCTTGCGCATGGTTTAAAAGTATAAAAGTCGCCAAGATTCTGTTCTGCTCATACGTTCGTAGCGTACCTACTTAAATATAATTCATGAATTTGGGACCCGCAATAAGTGCTTATTGTCTGCTGACGACTTGAAGTTATCGCTCGCGATCACTACAGCTTATGAATGTAAGAAGCTGCAAGCAGACATTGACAATGTGACCAGATGGTGTGAACACAACAGCTTAGAGTTTAACACCTCAAACTGTGCCACCATTCCTTCCTTCACTCGAGCGACGAAACCGGTTTTATGTGAGTACGCGATTAATGGTAAACCGTTAACTAGGGTTTTGTCGATTAGAGATTTAGGAGTAAATCTTACAACAGAGCTAATATGTCACGATCACATTGCCACGGCATGCCAAAAAGCTTATCGGAATTTAGGATTTCTACTTCGCCGGGTACACGACTTCACAAATTTGAATCTATCAAATACTTGTATAACGCTCCGATTAGAAGTATACTTGAGTGTAATTCTGTGATTTGCGGTCCATACGAGACCAAATATAGTTACATGCTGGAAAAGCTACAAAATAAATATGGAAGAGGATTTTGTACATGAAACAGTACGGGGTTCATCCTCTTTATCCGTCGATGTACCCAATTTTAATTGTGTTAGGAATGGTTGGCTACAGTGAGTTAAGAGTTAGGAGGGATCTTGCGCTGGTCTCATATATTTTCTGGGTACTCAGGGCCTGACAAGTATGTGTGGAGACGACGACGGCCACAGTTATTAGCGGTGCCGCGTGCGTGTACTATCTATATATCTCCTTAAGGAGCACCGATAGCGCTTGTCCTTCGCACTCTCAACCTTGTTGCAGCCGAAGTTGATATATTTGTATGTTCTCTGAGTGAATTCACAAAGGTAGCCGCCATAACAATTTTATATCATTGAATAATATTATAGAATTTAAAAAAATGTATTTGTAGTTAATATGTTACACTACTGAATTAGGTTACTCTGTAATAGTAGTTGTAAGTAAGGAAATAAATAAATAAATGTATGTAATCAATAGAGTAGAATTAATACAAAGATCCAATATCTACAATCGAAAGACATGGCATATGACTTCACCCACCTAGTGGTAAGTAGCAAGAGTCGTCCATGAATGGGGGTGACCAACGAAAGTATAGCAATCACAAACTGAAACCAAAATATGAACTCATTTGTATGAGCCATTTGACGGGTTTTATCTTGAAAATCTTCACTACCCATAAAACTGTCAAAGGTTATCTTAAAGTTATCATTTCATTATTCAATGAATATGATAGGCAATCCCAAGGTCATCCAAAATTCATTTAAAGTGGACGTGCCCCACGATTTTATTTTAGTTTAATCAATGCATAAGTTTAAAATTAGTATATTTCAAAAATGACATCTTTGTTATAGGTGTTTACATAAATGTATATTGCATTTCTAGGAATTTACGTCACCACAGATATTTAAAGAAAGTGAGTAGGTTAAGAGTTACTTTATTTTGAAATTTTAAGAATGTATACATATTGGTACCCATGACTGTATCCATGAAATTATTTTTAGCTTTTAGTATATGTACCTGCAATATAAAACCGTTTAATAAAAAAAATACTTTTTTATTCTTGCTTTTTGTGTTTTTAGCTTTTGTAGAATTTGTTGTTACCATTTTGTACACACGAGTACTGGACATTTTTACGGTTCACATCTTCACTTGAAGCCACAACACTCGACAGCGGGAGCGCTACCCAGCACGGAGATGGCCACATCTTGTCGAAGGCCCACTACCTGTCCGATACGATCCGCCTTCCTGTACGACCGAAAAGATATGACAACACTAGACCACAGATATAAACAAACAAATTGTAACGTAGGCTAATTATATCGCGGAAATCTTAAGAAATATTCCGCACATTATGGGTGTATAATATAAACATTCCGTACATAAATACCAAGTCCGCCTTAGTTGTCAACTTGTTTGTACATAACAAGTAAATCCGCATCATCTAGATACTCGGAAGCGTTTCCAGACGAGTTCAAAGAAAAACGAACTGGCAACACAGGCCACAGCACCGAGCGTAATGCATACACTACCAGAAACATTTAGAGCAACTTTTGACTCATTCACATCTTAAAAACTAGTTCAACTACATATGCGTGAGTTTGGTATAGGTTTCTATTAAAACCTCTAATTTATCTAGAATATAAAATTCATACATGTATCGCAAACTGTAAATATCTCTGTTTTTTTAACGACTTAATCATCAAAAATCTAACCTAATTCCAGTTCGCCTAGAAACTTCATATTTGGTATCAATGGAGTAATCTAGCCGTAAACAATGGGCTTCCCTTGCCGAAAACTATTAACATCTTGTTAATTTCAACAACAACAGTAAATAAATAAATAAGCCTTTATTTGCAACAAATTTTCATGCATTCTTAAAAGTAGTTTTGAAATATAACTAAACTCGCCACAATTATGTATCGGCAAACGATTGATTTGTGCGGCTTGTCTTCTTAAGAAGGCCTCATCCAAAGATTTCCATACTGTTCTATCTTTTGATATACCAGTCCAAATTAGAATCGCAATATTCTTAAAATCATCTTCCCATATTTTATTCCACCCTTTGTTTTTTTGTGTCCCTTTCCCTCTCATCATATGACCTGCCCATCTCCATTTTAATTGCTTGTAAGTTATGTAAGCACATTTAAATTTTGTTTTATTTCTAATATTTTCTATTTATATTCGTTCCATTCTTTTGACTCCTATTGTGCTTCTCTCTATACTGTTTTGACAAATTTTTACTTTATTACCTAGTTTTTCTTTCAGTAACCAGGTTTGGCATCCATATAATAAACAAGGCTGAATGCACATGTTAAACTCTCCTTTTCTATTTCATTAGCATTTCTTTGTTTTTCATGATTTCGCTAAGTGACGAAAATCGTTTCCATGTATTCGCTATTCTTCTAGAGTAGACATTAGCTCGCTCTGATAAATATATTCGTCTACATACTCTATATGTTTGTTGTTTACTTTTATGATGTCTGTTTATGAAGAATTTGTCATAATTTTTTTTAGATAAATTCATTGACAACCCCGCTCTTTCAGTTTCAAGGTCTAGTTGTTGCAACATTGTTTGCAGACTTTTGCATTTTTTGATAATAGAATTAGGTCGTCTTCAAAGCATAGGTGGTTCCGGTTCCCGCCATTTTTGTCCATTCGAGGTTCCTGAATATCATTTCTAGAACGGTTGAAGATAATTTTGGTGAGATCGGGCCCCAGTGAGCAATTACCAGTTCTGTAGTTTTTAATATTTCATTTGTGGTAAGATCTAATGTAGGTAGGCGCTCAATTTAACTTCTGCGTCTTAATGGATCTTACAGTTTCTTCTTTTAATATTTTTTGGGATTGGGTCATCCATTCGGGCATGGTAATCTTTCCTGGCGTATCGCTTTAGACTATCATACAAATTCCGATAACAATCTATAGCTATTTTTAAAATCTCATAACTACCTATCGATAGGTACGTCGATATATCTATCGATTTTCTTCATACCAATTCTCGTTGAAATTTTTATTGAATTGTATAATCCTAATTGGTCTAGAATTTTCCCGTCGGTCGTTTAAGCATTAAGGTCCACACACTGTTTCTGTTGACATTGAGAGCAATGGCTCCACCGTGTGCCTGTGCGGATGTCGAAGAGTATCAGTCGGTAGTCCGAGCTGCACTTGACTGGTCTGCCCGTAACGCTACTTCGCACTCAACAACGTCCCTTTCATATTGTCCAGGACCCTAGGAATATGAACGGAAGTTCAGAATCACTTGACACTCGGCCCAGAACACCGCCCACATTATAGGTTTGCCTTTGTAACAATAAATAAAAATATAACCTCGTGCCATTGTGTTGACGACGCCAATTTACACAATGACTAGACCTATTTTAAAAGAATTTCCACAGATATACACCGGACATGTCCCACTTATCCATTTCAATTTCTGCCCGTAATATTTTATAACCACAACTTCACGTGGTCCGGTCTACTAATAAGAGCAACAGAATACTGGAGCAATACTGATTAATTCGGATGTAGAGGCTTGAAAGTTGGCCCATTGGAGAGAAGGGGGAAAGAAGGGCAACGCGTTTGCATAACATGAATGCGGATGTCTATGGACGGACTATCGGTAGTTGGTATAAGAGTCCGATTGCTCGTTTCCTCCGTGTACTATAAAACTTTGTATGAAAGAACTTACGCGGGTGAAACAACGGGGCACGGCTAGAGACATGCTACAAGAACTCGACACCTACAATCTGTATGTTTAATTATTTCATCATAATAATCTTATATTTACAACGTTATGACACCAGATAGCAGCTCATATACTTAGGGGAGAGCGAGTCACAATAGCTCACATGACAGAAGATTATTCAGCAAACTCCGTAGATAAGGTTGTTAGGCTCCATCCATCCCCCGTTTTCAATTCACCTATTGTTATTATCCAAGTTATATATTTAAAGTAAGTTATTGTTGAGGATTAGATCTAACTAACAGCTGATATACAATAAAAAATATCCATCGGTAAAGGGAAGGAAACAATAAAAGCGCATCATCAAAGATAGTGAAATAATATCAAAAAATGTTACTCCCCCAACCAGACTGGTCCTCGGGGTGGAGAGTGACCATGACCCTCTAAACTTGGAAAACAAAGCTCATACGCACCAATCTTATACGAAACACAAATCAAATGAATTCAACATAGCAATTATAAACTGTCGATCTCTTAGAACCCCTGAAAACGTTGAAGAATTAGAACAAGCAATAAAAGAATTAAAATGGGATATCGTAGGGATAAGTGAAATGAGAATGTTAGGAGAAGGAATAGAAGAGCACGGAAGTAGTAATATATTGCATTAAAAAGGAGAAACACCTGGCCAATATGGTGTAGGATTTATATTTAGGAAGTACTTAAAAACAGCATCGAAAAAATTAGAGGAATATCAGAACGTATAGCGATCCTTAACATAAAATTACCGGAGAGTGAAGATAAACGGTCCATTATCCAAGCGTACGCGCCATCAGATTCGTCAAAAAAAGGAAGCCCTAATAAAAATTGAAAAATTCTATGAAATACTACGGAAAACCATTGAGATAGTACACAAAAACGTCATTGTAATGGGAGATTTAACGGCCAAAGTGGGACACAAAATATGGAAAGAGAATATATCGTAGCAAAGTACGGGTTCAAATTATCAAAGAATCGTGAACTTCGCAGCAGAAAACAAGCTAAGTATTTTATATAGCTTCTTCAAAAAGAAAATGTCAAATAAATGGACGTGGATATCACCTAATGGACTGGGAAGAATGAAATAGACACAACAATAGAAAAGCGTTTAAAGATGTATCTATTATAAATAACCAAAACTTTAACTCAGACTTTAAGTCCCAAAGAAACAATACCGTTTCAGAACGAATATGAATATGAATAGATATGCAAAACAATGATTTAATGAGTACGATCATTCGACTATCAATAATTCGATAATCAGTAACAACGGATAGGGAGACAAAAGACGCTATGTCGGTACAGGAAAAATATAACAAATTCCTGACAAGGACAACTAACACAAATAGTAAAAAGAAATCGCACCCAAAATAAAACAATTACTACAAGAAAGAAAGGAACTTCTACGACACAGCAAAAGAATAGAAGGTCACCTAAAAGTTACAGAAATAAGCAAAAAAAATTAGCGAAGAACAAAGGAAAGAATGAGGAACAAAAAGATTTAATACTATGAAAAACTACATAGAAAAAACAGAAGGAATAAAAAGGCATTGATGAAACTAAATAACAAAAAAGAATAGATACAACGTATAAAGAACATAGAAGGAAGTACCGTCGATACGCCCCAAATAGGTGTGAGACAAGCCTGCACTAGAACATGTGCTTAGCAGGCTATAAACTTGAGTTGAGAAATTACGATAGGTGGACGCTTCTTTTTATTACCAGACACTACTGGTCATAATAGATATGATCAATATAATGCAAAATAAAACGATATACAACTTTCAGATATTTATTTTTAATACAATTCAAACTTACTCTTTTATTGGGGACAAATAATTTACAACTTACATTATGAGATGGCATTACCTACATCTATAATATCAGTCAACATCACAACTTCAATTATTTAACAGACAAACATTTATATTATTAAACCAATATAATATTTAAATATTAAAGATCTTACGCACCAAATAAAAAAGTATAGAAAAGTGCAATATTTCTGCAATAAACTTGCATGTTTATCGTTATTTGTAAAAAATGCGCGGGAAATTGGAAGTACTCAATCTTTTTTCGTCAATATACTAAAGAAAAGGACGGCTATTTCTTAATTAATATGAACAAGCGAGAAAACAAAATGGCACAATATTCCATTTTGTTTGATAAATTAGTCACATTATTGAGTATATTTAGAGAAGATATATAAGAAATATTTTTAAAAGATTGATTATGAATGGTAGAGATTTCTGCCAGGAAATGATCAGTGTTATATTGTTTCTATTTATTGTTAACTGACGGACATTAAAATCGTAAAGTTAGACTTATATAATTTTAGTATAGTTTTAAAGGAATATAACAGTTTCCTAGATATGATATGTATTGTAAAAAATCTACGTTAAGATATAAGTTTAAAAAATCACATTTCATCAATCGAGAAAAGAGTATTGAGGAAATCCCTGCATTTTCTGTACCCATCACACATTTGTAAACAGTTTGCCAATTGGAGCCACAATCACAACATTCATGTTTATAGATAATAGAGCTACTCAACACAATTGTTTGACAATAAAAATTTTATTGGGACAATACGCTATATATTATTTTTTCTATATGATGATGTGCGTGACAGTTCTTGCTTTACAATAAAAGTAAAGTGGCACAAAAAATAAAAATAACAAAAATAAGTGTACACAAAAATCCTTTGTGTAAAATGGCAAAATAAATTATTTTCTTCTCTCACTTCTCTCAAGGAATTGTCACTACTTCAAATCATTCATAAGGAGACATCAATTTATTCCTCGATCTAAAAGTCTAAATTTAATCATTTCGATTGCATTTCCTTTGCCTTATCTTTGCTATTTTAAATTAATTGATTAAATTTCCTTTGGTGTGTAACACAAGATAGAGTAATGATTGAATATCAGCTGAGATCTGTCGTGCACACCATCTTGCAGTTAAAACAGTATAGCAGTGAGTACAGACGCCTTTGCGCCCTGGCGACAAACTTGTAACCGGTCAAATGTACTGGTACACTACAGCTGCAACAACTTACCTAGCTGTAGACGGTACAACACGAGTGAAACACGCTTAGGAAGAAGTAGTGCCATGCTGCATAGGAGGTAGTGCCATGCATGCTGCATGACTCTACATCCTCCTATGCAACGGAATCGGGCCGGCACGACCGGGGAGGTACCTCTCGCTCACATAATACCGCCCTAAAGTGACATCAACACAAACCTTCCGTGTCGCGTTTCATGCGACACGGAAGGTTTGTGAGAAGCCGGTGTACCATTGGGGGAGGGCAACGCATCGGCATAATAATTATGTGGATGTTCATGGGCGTCGGCAGTTTTAAAAAGGCTCCGATTGTTCGTTTGCCCCTCCCATTCAATAAAAAAAATTACACACGACACCGATTCAATCGCATGCATACTTTCAAGATTTGGGGCGCCTCCTAGCGCTATCCCTCTCCGTTTGAAAATTCAATCACTTCAGTCACTTAATTTACACAATTCTGTATTTTATTCTATCATTATAAATTTATTCGATACATTATATTCCAAACTCACATTGAACACCAATGAACAATTACATAATATAGACATAAAATAAACCTTACAAATTTATATCATTCAAATAATTTTAATAATTCACTTTTAAATTAATCAAACTTATAACGATTTAGGTACCGTTGTACAGAGAGTGGCAAACCTTACGAGAATCTTCCCCAGGCCTCCTTAGCGGAATAAATTGTCAGCGTTGTTTTTCAATATGTTGGCCCATTTCTACAGTATGAACTTCAATGTCATTTTTCCTAAATATAAAATTTAAAAATTTGATTGAACGCCCTAGCTATTATAATTTGATTGAACGCCCTAGATATTATAATTATTCAATCATCAACTAATTATATACATTATGCATACCGTCGCACTACTATAGATCAGTACTACAATGGGGCTACAGTTTAACGACAGTATCAAATCATAACCGCGATTAAACTCAGCGGTGTAGCGGCTCTCCAAGCTGTCAAGTGCCACATATAATCAAACAGTCGATAAATTTCTTATGTTATAATTTTCTTGGCACCCTCGTATCTGATCACTCTTCCGCTAAAATTACGGAAAAAAGAATCTCATCCCTGGCTATTTTGGTGTAATAAATGTTTTTTTTTTTTTTAATTCAAAATAGAGAACCAGCGTTTGTTTCTCCTTTTTTTTCTCATGTCTGAAAACTAGTCATGACGACGATCTAAGTGTTATTGGCCTTCGTTAAGAGTTGTTAGCTCCTAAGATAAATAAAATGATGGCTTGAGAAAAACTTGTTCAGCTTTGGTCAGTGAACAACACTAGAACTGCTCCTGCCATCAAACATCACTGTGCCACACGTTTAGTACGAACTATCAGATCATACACAGACCTACGTGTCGTGACAAATTGTCAACCTTCATGTCGCTAGCAAAATCGTCTTCTACGCACCTGAGCCTTCCCGGTATAAGGAAATCGCCTGCGCCTTAAGGTTGAAATCACGCCGAGATGGCAGTGTAGCGGCGAACAATTTCAATGTCACATAACTTTAATCTTTATTTTCATTATTATGTCGCTAGAGAAACGTAAAAAGTGCCGTGAGACTTAACAACTCCCGCGCAACACAGAAACTGCCGCCGCTCCGCTGTGGTCTGAGCCTAAATCTCAGTTACCGACGCAACCCTCTGAGACAAACGAATGCAATCACCACGACACAAGCCGGTAGAGATACAAATGTAACAAAAACTAAATATATTTGACGTTGTGACTACAGTTGAATAAATAGACATCAGATATGGGGCTCAATAGAGAAAAAAGATCACTTGACGTTTATTATTTTTATCAATATATAAAAGAATATTAAAAAATATCTACTGTTAGAAGTCATAAAAATATGTTGTCATTATAACTGGAAAATGACAAAAAATGGTGGAATTAACATTTTGTAATAATGTAATAAACGGATCAAGAAATCTAAATATAAAAAATAAAGTAAAGCGCTGAACGTTACTGCGCATAGGTATGAAATATGGTATCAGAGGGGCGGAGCGGGGCGCTGGAGGGTCAGGCGTATCGGACGGGAGTTGCGATTGGTCCTGCGTCGTACATGTGCGCAGCTAACCCCTCCACATATCACTCGGCGCTACAGTTAGGTGCCGGGGCGTGTGCACATACAGATAAATGTCTTTCTTCTATCTGTATCTACTTATTCAACTCTCTGCCATAGAATTCGACTATATATGTCTCTAATGAATACACATAAATATTCTCAAACTTTTCGTGGCAAGACACCTACACTACGCATACAATTTAAAGCTCTCGAATAACAAACCTACAAAAAACACAGTTATAATAAAGACAAGTAATTAATTTTAATGCAATAATGATTAATTTTCAAATAAATTTCAACTAAAATGCTACCCTATGTAAAAAACATTCTATAGTTCTAGAACGAGAGACGTTCGTCTTGTCTCTACTTATATTAGGCCGGTCCCACTACTCGTTGTTTGATGGTACCATATACAAGGATCGGTGAATACACGAGTGGTAAAACAGAAAATTACTGAGCATTGCCTTTATATTGTATGTCGACACCGCACCACGTAGTACAGCCGAAATTTGATGCTGTTTTTAGTTGTGGTGCTAAGTTTTAATTAATACTAGCACAAGCTTTTAAGTTAGACCTTCAGCTAATTGTGGCTTGGAAAGTATTGTATGTACAGAGTCGAGTCTTGTATACAGCACAGTTCATCAATAATCTATTATAAACAGCTTATTTTATTTATGTATATAATTGACCAATCATTTATTCACATTATTTACAAGATGTGCGGTTCTTCTAACTTAGACAGACATAGACAGAGTAAGATGCTTAATAATAATAAAAAAAATATGTTTACCCTCTTTCAAGTTAACTGAATTTTATTTTATTATTTTTTATATGCAGAGATAAATTTAAGACACATTTCAATGCAGAGATCACATACGAAATGTATGTACTTAGTTTGCGTGTTAACCTGGACATTGAAGACAAATAATATTCGTAGCGGCCTCTGGCGGATGTATTTTGAACTTTCATTGTAGTGTTCTTTTCTCTGATGCTTTTTATCCGCGAGAGACCGCTGGTGAGGGGAGAGGCGTATAAAATTGAGAATCTAAATTCTAATAGAAATTTAAAATTTGAACTAATTGGTTCAGATCGACTTGATTGCAGACTGTGTCGTACGTATGTAGCGGGTTCAGTGACTACACCCAGCAGCATTGGGGTGTGAACACTGCTACGGGCCCGGACCGACCGCCGCCCACTCAGGTGGATCATTGCTCATAGCGGATAGCCCCATACGTAGGCCCCACCCCACATACTTACCACTAAGGGCCACAAGGCGTTCGTCACGCTACTGCGGTGCACCATCCTCTCTATTACTAGCCCTGTTCTGCGTGGCGCAGTCGACTAAAAACATCATAATAGCGTGTAGATTAACTTACTAATGTTATATATACAAAAAAAATTGGTAGCAATCACATTTTTGATTGCTTGCAGTGAAAATTTGCCTAGTGCGAGTTCTTACGCTAACGGCATCGACACGTTTTATATTAATCATCATCACGGTCGGTCCACTGCTAGCCGTGGGCCTCTCTCAACGAACGCCAGGACGATAATAATTTATATTAATACTCCCAGACAATAGTTTAATGTAACTAGCGTTAAGAGTAAAGCTGTCGTTATAACTTAAACGGAAGCAGACTCCAGAACGTCCGCAGGTGGGTGTGCGTCCATCATAACCTGACCTCGTCGTCCGATGTGTCCACGTGGCACGCGGAGACCAGCTCTTCGAACGACATGCCGTCCAGACTCATGCTGATGCTGGAGATGCTCTTGAACAGCGCCTCGGCGTCCAGGTCCTCGGGCAGTTTGGTGAGGAACTGAGCGGCGGATATGAAGTCCATGTCTTTCAGCTCGTCCTGGTACAAGTGCAGGATACCTGGAATTTTAATACTTTGCTATTGATTCTCTTGAAGTAAATCTCTAGAAACATGACCAAGGATATATATATTCTGGGGGCCAGTGTTAACATAGACAACAACATAGCGTTCGCTATCTCTCTCACATGTATACATAAAGGTTTCCAAACGTAATGTCAAAGGAATATCAAATGAAATACCAGGTTGTACGTATTAGCCATTGCTAACCAAACTAAATACGCATTCATTGAACAAGCTGAAAGTTACGTAGCAAAAATAACTTTGTTGCTTTAAGTTTAACAAAATTTTGGTAAAAAGTAAGACTTGGGGCTTCGTAAAAAAATCGTAGGCAAATGTGTTAACACACAAGTCTCGTATAACCGACGCGCACGTCTGTCACACACATACGCGTGACTCACCCAGCGCGGTGCGGAACAGGAACGTGTCGCCGTCGCGCAGGAACACGTCCCACACGCGGCACGCGGCGTCCAGCGGCATGGCCTTGGCGAAGGCGGTGTACAGCCACTCCAGCAGGTACAGCTCGGGCGCGGGCGCGCGCGCCTGCGTGTGCCGCTCCAGCAGACGCCCGTACGCCGTCCACAAGCGCTGCGGACACCAGGGACAGTGTTACCGCGCACACAAAGAACCCGTAAAGACCACAAAAGCGGTGGTTTGAATGTGTGAAACAAGATATCAGGTGTATACTTAAGAGTGTTAGGAGTGGCGAAGGAATGAGGAAGAGGGAAAAGCTATAATGAGGAAGGCAAGCCTCGTCATATATTGTTCGTTTTTATAGCATAAGGGAATAATCTAGCAGCACTCTGAGCCTTTTGGAAACTATCCAAGCCCATAGAGATCTACACAATTGTTATGTGCATGGGTGTGGTAACCGGCTGGAATTGTAGCTGACGGGCACTGCAAACAGGCGGTAAGTGATACCTGCATTTACTTTTTTACAGTTTGTTCTGTTATCAGATGGGGCACGTTACCTGCATGGTGGCGCCGTCCCTGGTGAAGGCGGCCTTCAGTACGGGTCCGTCCAACAGATTGGCGAAGCAGACGAAGGCCTGGGGCGCATCCATGTTGAGTATCAGCACCGCCGCTATAAACGACATGCCCTGCAGCGAACAGGCAAACTTGTTATTGTAAAAAATAAAAGTCTGTCCCGCAGAGGACCGATAGAGGTTGATGAATATAACGAGGTGTCTTCTTGCTTCCATTATCCTTCAAGGAAAGATAAGACCTTGCAGTAAGGAAATCGCAGAGATGTTAAAATATGTCAGCTTCGCACAATTACCTGAATATATCCTATGTCTGGCCTGTAGCAGACGTACGCCGACAACAGCTCGTGGAGTACGTCGAAGTACGGCCCACCCGGCTGAAAGATGCACAGGTTCGGGAACGTCCTGGCTATGTCCAGCTGTATCAGCTCCATGGAACACTCATCATTATACTCAAGTAGGTTTGGGTTGGATTTTGAGCAACATTTGTCAGGCTCCGCTGGCGACGTCTTCAGGTTCTGCTCGCTATAGTTCCTGGGTAATCGTGGCGGATCTTCGGTCATCTCCAGAGATATCCTTTCCTCCTGCTGACAGTCGCAGTTCTTTAACTTTAACCGCTTACGCCTCAGTTGGGCTTCGTGCAATTTCATCTTTGCCTTCACCACAAATTCCTGGTACAGGTCTTGCTCGATCTTCAGCTTGTTGTCTATAGCCAGTTGCCACACTCTGCCTCGTATGGACGGCGGCAGGCCACTCCACCACAGTTCTAAGGTGCGCTTTACGTTTTTCCTGTAATTTAAACGAAATGACGATTGGGATATCGATGATCTGGGAGCTTATAGCTAGGATGTTCTTAGTTGCTAGTGTGATCGTGAGTTATGGCGATACATTGTCTATGGCTACCCCGTATTAATAAGGATCTGGCGCGTAGATCTGTTGTGGTTGTTATCAAGCCTGACCAGGTAGAGAATCGTTTTTATATAGCGCAATAAGGTAGAGAATCGTTTTTATATGGCACAATAAGGTAATATTTGGTAACATTGGCTAGTCAACACTGCAACCTCCATATCCATGCGACCTGTCTGCAAAATCATTCTTGAGAAATAATGGCGCCCGGCTGTAGCAGTAGGTAATAACTTGAATTGTTTTTTCTCTTCAGGCTTTCTTTAAATTAACTTTTATCTCTGTGTCGTGCAATTATAATTGAAAAAAAATTAAGTTGGTATTTTACTTATAGCAAGATGTAATAAGTACTGTCTGCATTTGCTGTTGCTTAACGGGAACAACTAAAATTATAATTCTTCGGGTACTTTTATAAACTTAGAACATTAGGACATCTTTCATCTCAGTCCACCCGTGATCATGGTTGCTGCAAAGCTGCAGAAACCTCGGGCTAGTTAAATAATTAAATAAACCGCGACAGAATCCGTAAAAGTAGTTTTATTGTAATGAGTAACATTCGCGTAAACTTAACACATCAATATGGTATTTTCCTCAATCAACAGTTTTACAGAGTGAACAGATTGAAGGTTAATTCAGTTAAGTGTCTTACCAACTGTATTGTCTGTTCAATATTATTATTATTTTAATTTTTCATTATATAATGGAACACACTTTCATGTTTGCCGACATCCATAGGCATGTAACCGCATAGTTATTATGCAGCATATTTACTTGCTCCCCTTTCTCCTCCCCACCAGTGGCCAACCGGAGAATGAGAGATATCACGTTGGTGCCGGACAATTCGGCTGCAATGCCACATATATTATTACACAAGTTTGGTTTGCTCCGCGTGCGAGCATGGCGTGATTAACTTGGCGGTTTGTGGTAGCGATAGCCACCGAGAGGCTCAAGGTTGCCTAGGCCCACACACCACTGCGCTATACTTACATGTTCTGCCAGTCTGGCAGTATGCTGTGCGTCCACTCCCGCGCATGTCTGGCCAGCCGCTCCTCCATGCGGAGCGACTCCTGCATGCGTGCGTGCCGCGCGGCCGCCTCTCGTTCCACGCGCCTCCGCGCAGCCTCCACCATACGTGCATGCTCCGCCTTGTGCCGGAGAGCCTCCTCTGTGCACTTGGCTGGCAGGTTTGACGGCCTGAAATAAGATGCAATTATTACGAGAAACGTTATGTAGTTGCATAAATGATGACAAAATAATTTCGCCTTAGCAGCACGTTCGGTAGTCTAAAATGCAAAGAGACATGAGAGAAGTGCTTTTTTACTACACGATGGGAACACCAGCAGAGAGAGTTTGGTTAGCACATTAGTGCAGCACACACATACACACACGTATTGTAGTGAGGAACCTGTACATTTGCATGTTACAGTTCACTTTTCAAAAAAACTTGTTGTACAACTTCTCTTATTCCGCCGTTTTGTGATTGCAAATAATGCTTTAATCCATTGAACTCTATGTACGTTAGCATGCGACATGCAGTAAGTTTTGTATTTTTTGGCGCCGCCACCAAATTCCTCACATGTTCCTACTATCTACGATAAAATGTAATTTATTGTTAATTCTATTAATCCAGCTCATTTAGTTAATCTTATTGCACTACTGAGTATTCGGTCACGCCTGTCCGTCTGTAAATCGCTTCAACTGTAGGTGTTTCACTTGATCTTGTTATAGTGGCCTTTTCGGGCTTCACGCCGCCACACCTATTCAATTACATTTCAGTCCAGTAACATATGCTCTGCATTTACGCAATTGCAAAAAACTGTCAAAAAACAAATTACTGAATCCAAAGTGAAAATAGCGGCTTTCCAATAAATTTTATTTCGAGGGAACCTAGTTATAGTTAATGATATCTGAAAGTGTTTCATGGAAAATCTCCAATTACGTAAAAATCGAGTATACAATATAAAAAATACCTCACTTTGTATTTGGATAATATTTTACTCATATACATGGAGTGCTATAATTTTATTTGATATCGCGAAGTGTTCATATAGATAGTACGAACAGTACCATACATTTGAATGGAAGAAATTTTTGCGTGATAACGTTGCAGCTGCATGTACAGAAAACCTTTCGAGTCGTAGTAACGTTCCGAATGGGCGGAGCGTTACGAGAGAGCGTAACAAGCCGTTCTTTCACTCCATCGGGATGCATTCGCAGATTAATTAGATAACCGTAATCACGTATATTTATATCGTCCTTCAACCTCCGTACAGACAGCCAAATTTTATAGTTCATTGGGGCATACGAGCACTCGGAGAATTATTACGTCGGTATTCAAAAAGGCTTATAAACATCCGCACAAACAAATCAATTTTTCATTTGATAATAATAAATTTTGCTTTTATGATGTATGCGATGAATATTTGTCGGGGGGGATCTGTACTGATGACTAAAGACCGGCTCCGTGACCAGAATCCGGCGGCCGGCACGCGGCGTGAAAGACTCAACGCGCATCTGCACTTTGTAGTTTGGGGCACACCTGGGGTAGATCGATGTTATAGATATAACATCGATTGAATGATCGCGATTACTTGTTACAGGAATGGAGATCGACAAATTTATGTGAGTTTGCCCAGCCGCAGAATCAAACCACGCACGACCTACGTAAGCCAACTGGACTTGCGTGCCCAGTTGCCAACAGATCCGGGGCACCTCAGTTCTGGCGGCCGATGGCACCCGCGGAGTGTAATGGGTATTCGATTCATCCGCGAGACCCACACACCCTATCGGAACCAACCCAGGACCGATGGCCGCGCCGTAAATGCATCTGCCCGCGGAAAGAAAAAAAGAAAAAAAAACGAACTGTTCTGGATCTACAATGTTACTCTACGTACAAGACGAGCGCCACTTAATGCTGCAGCCGACAAGTAACGAGTAACCAGTGACTAGGTCAGGTAATGGCTGGCCGTTACGTCGTGACGTGGTAATGGTGCGAGCGCTCTTCCTGGCTCCGTAATCACGTAGGCTAGTGGTACTGGATTCCTATCCTGGTTTCTACTGATATCTATATTTTTATAGCATAAGGGGGACAAACGAGTAATCAAAGCAAGTGCTAGCACTGTTGCTAGCGTTAGGCATATTTGCGTTGCACTATGAATGAAACTCTGGTTTTATATTTTTTATGGACGTACGTCTTTAATTGTTAGTGGACCTCTGAGTTTGTGTCGGTTTTCTCAGGCTAGGGCTAGAATTGAGTCGATGTTAGAGAAGCAAAATTCTATTTCAATGTAAGACTTTGATTGGATATGAAAAGTCTCTGCTGGTTTGACACGTCACAAACCCCACCCCTACGTGATAACAACTGATTCAGTGAGTACACGACGATATTTTAAACTAATTACAAACACAAATTGGCTTTATCAGGGCTTTTGTGTATTTACTTTTTATGTCGCAAGCGCATTTACAATCAACAAATGCACAGGCGGAAACCCAACGTGGCGCACTTTAGCTACGCTCATTTGCTCGACAACTTGGATCAATGTTTGCACTATAGAAAGAAATGTTTCCCTTACTGCACAGACTCCTCCGAGTTGAGGAAGAGACGAGGGGAACGAATCTATATCGGGGTTCTCGTCATCATTAGAAAAAGCCCTCATAAGGTTCATCAGAAGACCGAAAGTTCTTCCCATAACTGATCGGCATGGGTTCGAATTTATTGTAAACTTACGTAAATCTAAACTATTCACTAACATGGTGTCTGAAACCATGTTTAACTTAGGTCTATCTCAGGTAAGTAACAACCCAATTATCGTGTCATTAAAGTGAAGAAACCGTATAATAGAAGTTCACTTATAAACTGCATGCAATGAGATCACAGAATTGGATAATATTACACACGTACCTATTGTTTTACGCTCGTATTTTAGCAGAGTTCATCAATCACGTGAAAAATCCATGCAAATTTATTAAAGTGTTGCTACTTCACCGACTACGCCAACATTCGGCCACATTCTCTATCGCAGCAGATGATATACGCACCTATCATAGCTCGCCCTAGTTGGCCTTATTAGGTATATTTGTCACGTGCATTATAAGCAGGTAAAAAAACAGTTGTAACCTACTGAAAAGTACCACGACCCGAAAGTGTAGCCTCTTGCCGATTCGGCAATGCAGCAATGGCACATCATGCTATAACAAAAGTTTATTAAGACGATAATTACATCTGTTACATGACATCTGAAATAGTCATAAAACCGATACATGATGTATTCATGTAACAGCTAAACTGGTCCATCGAAACAAACGCAGCGATTGAACATTAATAAAGCGACTGCTAACTATAATCAGCATGCGATGAGTAAACGGGCTAAGGTTATACACTCGACTCTACGAGTACTCTATATAACAATTATTCTTGTAATCGATGAACGAGTTATTATTAATATTGTCTACTCATGTGTGGTTTTACATGAGAGGTGGTCAATAAGCGCCAGGCGCGTTGCAGACGAATTGGGCGGGCACGACCGAGCGGTCGGCGGTAGAGATTGGTAGAGGCAGTAGCGGAGAGCTAGAGGTAGCTCTAGCTCATATTATGATATCGCCGCATGTTTCTTCGGACGGACGGAACGGACCCAGGTACTGTTGGCGATGCTATTGCATTTGCCATAATAGTTCATCGGAGTGGCGTAAGCATCTCTTCTAGTTTGGGGAGACAAAAGGGGTTCATGGGAAGAGATGTATCGGGACGATTTTGGGCGTACACTATAGTAACTATTTTTGGGACAAAAGGGGGAAACGCGTGCCCTCCCCACACTAGTCTGGCGGTACGCGTACGGTGTAGTTAATGATACGGAAGTGGCTGGACGATCACGTTTCGTGTGGTTTGGGGTGCCAGAGGACCACGCATCTGTATAACTAGTTACCGCAAGGATATTAATCGGCGTCACCATACAGCTGCGATTAACTCCAATCCCCTAATTCCGATTCTCACAAACCGCACGAAACATCATCGCTAACAGTTCAGCTGTGTTGTGCGGGAAAGCTAACGAAACCCGGAAATTGCAGTAATGACTAGCTCTGCTTCGTGTAAGCCTTTTAATTGGTATGCAAGAAAGATAGATTTTATTTATCCACTATATAAAATGACAATAGATTCTTCATTTATCCACCGATTACAAAAAAGACTAGCATTAGGCCTAAAATAACGGGGATGTAATCCGTAGTCCAATGTAACACGATGATTTACAATTGTTGTAAGAAACAGTAATGTAATTCGTAGATCCAATTAGCCCTGATGATTTAACACGTGTTAATTAGCTCTGCTTAATACCAGCAGCAGAATTCCATCTGCGGACATCGCGACAGAACTCTAAGTTCCACGCCCATCACCTTGACGTCCGTAAATTCACAACAGTGCGGTTTAAACGCCGCTGGTTACCGCGTACAACTGTGCTGTGGAACCTTTACCTTAGAGGCCGGCAACGCGTCTGTAAAAAACCTAGTCTTGCAAATGTCTATGGGCGGTGGTAGTCACTGCCCACCTGCTCGTCATCCCCCTATCTCATAAAAAAGATAAGTGATAGTGATGTAATCCGTAGATCGAATTAACCCTGATGATTTTCATATGCGAACGTATCATATATTTTTATGAACACTTCACAATACACCATGGTGTACATTTTTTGCCGCATATTCACACGGCAAACGCAATTCAGATAAGAATCACATCCGCATACAACAACTCGAAAATAGGAACACAGAAGGCATCTACAGTTGTTTTACACTGTCATTTATTTTTATAGTTGGCAAATGAGCCATCTGGTGACTGCCAACGACCATAAATATCCGTATTCCGTGTAGAGGTTATGCACTAATGTTAGTTGAGCAGTACTTAAAATTAAATATATTTTTTATTTTACACTAAAGTCCAAACCAGGAATCGAACGGTGACCCGTGTAAGTTATGTTTCCCGCTATCCCAAGGACGCAGCCGCCTCTTCCTTAGATTACATAGTGTTGGTTACGTTGTTCCATTGGGGTAAACGAGAACAACGCATTATGCGAATGTTTAGGAGTTTCATCAGTCACCAGTAAAGCTCCGAATGTTTGTTTATTTTTTTGATTGGGGCTGTGATTTACCAACCGGAGCGATCTGGTGACTACCGACCATAAATATTCGCGCATACGCAGATGCGTTACTCTCCCTCAGCCTTCTCCGCCAATGGACCACCGGCTACTCACAAACCGCACAAAGCGCGGTATCATAATTCGCCTGCCATGAAGCGTGCACCTCTTACTGAAAAGTCCTGTGAAGAATCTAAAAATTCTGAAATCTCAGTGCAAAAGTGTATATACCCTACCCAGATCACTAGTCCCATCTGCCAGTGCGATTGCGGAGCCATCATTCAAGAACCACACAAAAGTGTATTGCCTACCTGTCATGCTGTATCAGCGCAATGGAACTGGCAATGAGATCATCAAACTGCTTCTCGCTGGCGGAGCTGCCTTGCCGCTTGTGGTGCAGCGGCGTGGTGGCCGCTGATGCCGCAGGGGTCAGGGTGTTGGGCGCTTCCGCGGGCGTCTTGGCGAGGTTCCCGTTGGACTTGCTGCCGAACAGCTTCCAGCTGGACGGGTTGGTGGTGTCTTGGGCTTTTGAACTGTTCTTCCATGGGAATACACCCCTGAAACAAAACGAAATCTTAGCAACAAGGTCTATAACGGGTGGCCAAACGATCGATGACGGCACCGCCGTAAAGTGACATCTTCAGTGTCGCGTTTCGAGCGGTTTGTGAGTAGCCGGTGGCCCATTGGAGTCCCCCCCCTCCAATGGGGGCAACGCATCGGCATTTTAATTATGTGGATGTTCAAGCCCGTCAGTAGTCGTAAAAAGGCTCTGATTGCTCGTTAGCCCCCTGTTTAATTAAAAAAAGTCTATCTTAGCTCTATCGAAGTTGGTATAAACCCTATTCTACATTTACAGTGTACACTGTAAATGTTATTTAAAAATAGGTAAAATGTCCCTTTGTTAAAGCTAAGCAAACCTAGGGTTTACCAGGAAAGTAGTCCCGTCATAAGGCCGTAGTATAGCGGTGAATGATGTCACTGGACCGTAACCTACGTAAACCAATCAAACCAAGCTGCAGAGTCGGACTGGCATAGTAAGAGGCAACGCCATGCTGCAGTGTAGCGGCTATGGGCCGGCACGACCGGGGATTCCACCCCGACATCGCTCAAATCTGCCAGGACAGAAAGAGGACAGCACTTCCGCTTAACGATTATGTAGAAGTCTATGCCTGGCTGCTCGTTTGTCCCCTTATACTATCTTATTAAAAATAGTACATAGCCTCACTGCAGACTTGATGTTTGAGGAGACGGTCTTGTCTGGCGATTCCTTCTTTGACACCCCCGTTAGGCCATCCTAAACCACAATTAAAATGCGACGACTTCTGCTCGCCAGTGTCGTATCTATCCAAATTCAACAACACAACAACAGTACTCACAACATTGTTTCAGACAAAGCCCCAAAGCGCCCGCATTTGAATAAACATACCGATATCGAAAACAACACAAGTGTCCTTCTGACTATTTGTGTACTGAATAACAAATATTTACAAACCAACCTACAAACCAATACGGCTCTTATTCCACAATGACACGAATGAAATTTCAACAACGTCATGAAAATTACAGATTCGCATTTGGCGATCACTTGTGTCGTTTTTTGTCCCCCTCGAGTTTATGTAGGTCACCCGAGATGGAGATACCAGATGCCAGCAATTAATGATGAGTAACAGGATGCGCGGACTTCGGATATCGTATCAGCACATGGGCATTAGCAAAAACTGGTTCTATCAAAGATTATAAAAGTGTAACGTTGCTTCATTAAACGGCCAATACCGTTTCATCATCATTATCAGTATTTATTGGTCCACTGCTGGAGATAGGACTCTCTCAATGGAACCAAGACGACCGATCTCTTGCTACTCGCATCCACCCCGGACCGGCTACTGCACGGACATCGTCTTCCCACCTGGTGAACGCTCGACCAACACTCCGTTTTCCTAAACGCGGCCTCTACTCCAGAAGCTCACTGGGCCATCTGCCACCTGTTCTTCCGAGTGTGTGATAGATACAGTTCTTGTCGATACAGCTTACCTATATATATTCAGTTTATAAGGGATATGCGAGCACTCGGCACCTGATGCCAAGCGATCGTTGTCAGTTGTTACCCACAACACGAATAAATTTCATTCTGGCATTCATAATTAATGAAGGAATTGATTAAAAATGAACTATCTCCATTTTCTGCAAATTCACTAATTAACAGCGGTGGTTTAATGATAATATTGTAAGAGGTCATTAATTGATTGAGTAAACCCATTTAAAGGTATGTAATATTATTCTGTAATCAAATGCTGTTAGAATATTTTCTGATAGCCGACATTTTTGAAAAGTGTCGGTTACGAAAGTGGATTTCTACAATTCAAATATCGACTTGGAGGTTGGGTGGACTTTGGAAGTGAGTTCGACCTGCTCCCAAATTAAAGGCTTATAGAGATTTTCCTGTGCTTTAACTGAATCGTCTTCATGGAACTTGCGAATAGAAATCCTAATTAACGTATCTTGACAGGTATGACAACCTTGCAACATATAGGATGTGATTTAATGTGGAATGAAAATTCCTAAGCACAGATGAACGTTATTAATCTGCGGCGCACAGTAAAAACGTGATTGCGTCGGTACCGAGCGGTGCCGGGCGGTGCTTGGTACGCATGCGACCCCGGCCTGACTTATAATACCACACGACTCTCACGCCGGTGATGAAACCAGCCAAGTGCTAGCACTCCACAGTCGTGACTGGCGCACGACGCGACCAACCGGTGCGTTCGCTGTGGAGTTGACTGCAACTTGCTGTAGCGGATCATTACTATAGTGCCACCAGGCTAGTCGATATTTTCATAGCTTCGGGGGACAACCGAGCAGTCGGCGCCATTGTAGGTCTCCTTCACCCCATAGACAATCGGCTACTCATAAACCGCAAAAAACGCGACAACGTACTAGGTCGGTTGAAATGTACTCGGCTTTTTTTATTTCTTGAGGCGAGGAAACGCATTTGCGCGCCTTCACTTGCCCTGAGTGGGGTCCTGTGGTGTGTGGGGCTCGCGGCATATTACAGTACCGAATACCCGCAAGAACCGCCGCGAGTGCCATCAGTGCCGCCTTTGGTGGCGTGTCCCGGAACAACAAATCACCAGGTCACCTCGACGGTTATTAGAAGCCCCCTAAGGGACCGACGCCACCTCCACAGATGGGGTCGTCCCGCACCACAGGAGAACCCGACCGACTTTGGGACAGTGCAATGGGGTGCGAGTGCGGTTCCCACCCTCGTCCCTTGCCCCGTGCGCTAAAGCGTCGCCTCGTTTTTCTCTTTTATCCCCTCTTCTTATAAGAGGGTTACAAAGAGCAGCT
Source organism: Eumaeus atala (assembly GCA_017140195.1). Classification (NCBI taxonomy): domain Eukaryota; kingdom Metazoa; phylum Arthropoda; class Insecta; order Lepidoptera; family Lycaenidae; genus Eumaeus; species Eumaeus atala. The sequence goes on along the minus strand of JAFELO010001302.1, from coordinate 249,923 downwards.
CCTCCTCCTGCGCTTTAGTCACCTCTTCTTATTAGAGAAGAGCACGTGTGAAGTTCGAAACGTGTGCAATAATTTTGTTGTTGTGATTTTATAATTTTTTTTACAAAATAATGGGACATAGTTTCTGCAAATGGAGCAAATCGAGCAGCGTGCCGTCTGGAAAGCCTTCGACGTCCACTAATTATTGACGAAAATGTTTTAGGAAAAAGTACTTGATTTGAGTATGGGAGACCGCAGAATAAAAATTAGAGAGATGGTCAACGAATTGGGTTTCCACAAGGTGTCTGCGAGATGGGTTCCGCGACTGCTTTCAGTTGAACAAAAAAGGATGCGATTGACTATTTCACATGATTATTTTGAGTTATTTGAAGTCGACGCAGACGATTTCTTGAATCGGTTTCTTGCTATGGACGAAACATGGGTTCATTACTGTACGACAGAAACAAAATAACAATCGAAACATTGAGGAAGACCTGGTCCACCACCCCCTAAAATGGCTAAGGTGATTTTGTCGGCAAATAAGATAATGATTTCAGTATTCTGGGACTCGAAGGGTGTGATTATGATTAATTATCTTGAAAAGAGTGGAAAAAAGAGGACTATAAACTCTGATTACCACTATGTTGTTTACGAGAGGAAGGAAAAGAAAAGCGTCCAGGAATGATCGAAAGAAAAGTCCTGTTTCATCAAGATAACAGCACGCTAGCGATGGCTGAAATCTACAATTGTGGCAACAGTTCAACTATTACCGCATCCGCCTTATTCACCTGATCTGGCATCTTCAGACTTTTTTCTGTTCCATAACCAAAAAAATACTTGGGAGGTCAAAGATTTTCGACAAACGACGAGGCCAAAACAGCATATTAGATAGACTTTTTTTAACGCATATTTTGACTCTAAAGGAGAATCTTTTTTTTTTTAACGGTCTAAATGCTTTAAATAGAGGATGGCAAAAAAAAGTGGCATCGATCTTGATGGTGATTATGTAGAAAAATAAAAATACAACTTAGTATGTGTTTATTCTCTTGGTTGGGCTGAATCCAACCTCGTGGCTATCGCTTTTAGGACATCATGTAAACTAGAGGTGGCGCCGGCCTAATTCTTCTGCAATGCAGCACGGCACTAACTTGTACTGAAATTCAACACTTACCAAATGCATTAAATAAATTACTTGTAACCGGGTCACACTGGTTCCGATTAGAGGCAATTAACAGAACTATTTCTGATCGGTGAAAATTTTAACTACATGACACTAAAATAAATCTATGAGTAGCTTGGCGCTAAAGTGTAATACACCCCGTAGTTTATAAGCAAATTAAACATTGATTTTCCAATATAAGTAAATCAATTCACATTCTATTATACTATATTCACTATATAATTTGATAGAAATGTCAATATGGAATGTGAGTAAATTGAAAACAGAGAAGAAGTTAATAATCGTGCGTGCGTAGTTAGCACTTAGCAAATAAATTCACATACATGCCCTTTGCGTCCGTCGGAACAGACACGAGGAAAACCTCAGAGCGCGAGATGACAATTTATAATTAAACTAGTAGTTCGTCCCGCCTTCGCACGGATACTTCACGAAATAAGGTAAAAATTAATTGATTAGTATAAATATTAATATTATGAGTTTCATTTTCGCCTACGGTATTACTTATTACACGTTACCATGACAACAAATTCTATTTATGACTGAACAACGTCTGTCGGGACAACTAGTTGTCAATAATTTAATCTAGCATCAGTTCGGAATGAAAATATAAAATGTTATTCCAAATTGTAATTTTCACTTGTGCCAAATTTCATTCGCACTCGTTCCGTAGTAAGTATTGGCGTGAAACATAAACAAGATCTACGCGTAAACTGTCGTATATGCATTGCGCACACCTAAGAACTAATGTCTCTGTTAGAAGAAAGTAGAGTTACATACAAAGCCCCATTTGCTTTCTCTACTTTCGATATTATATGCATGGCAAGTGCACGCACGCAACACTAAGGTCACACATACACACATATACACTCGCACATGACACTACGTTACCGGCGACTCGGCGAACTCCTGGCTCCTTTACAACCTATGAAACAATCACATGTCCACGTCGCAGCCGCATTGGCCACGACTACCAAGAGCCGACTTGTCTATTCTCTTGTGAGTTCTCCCGTGTGTGTCAGCTCCTACACGTGATTGGAGTTTACTCTAGGGGACATGATTCTAAAGAGACGTAAGCGACGTAATCGCGGTAGAGCGGTATGCGGATGTAACTCTCGAAAGGTCAGATTTTGTCATCTAAAATTGCACAATATCCGATGATGAGGTAGAGTACACTACATAGTTACACTCACTCACACACACACACACGCAGTAAATGCCGGTGCTTCGTGTTAGTTAGTGCATGCGGCTGCGCGGGCTACAATTATCTCACAAACTGGTTCTCACGATGCACCGGCTCCTAACCGTAACGTCGGCACAGAAAATACTATTGAGTTGTATAACAACGAATTTTCTCTGTTATAATAATTAACTGTGGACTACGTCAGCTTAGCTTTGTGCTAAGTATCCGGTAGGGAAGCGTGCACCCGCTTGCGTTACCTGCGCCTGTCGACATCATCACAATCACATTGACCATGGGACGGGTTGGGCGCACCTCCCATCAAGCGCTATTGTCGCCGAGGTGCCCCTGTTGTGTTGTCGCCAATACATCCGAGGTCACCTCATCCCCTAAAGTGGCCGAGAGTAAATCGTAAGGTGTGCGGTGGCCGACGCTTGCCGTCTCACTTTATCTAACCTACTGAGAAGAACAACGCAGTATGTTGCCTGTGTTTAAGGATCTGTACCAAACCCAATATGTTTGTGGTTATTTATGGAGAATGCATCTGTGCGTGTCCAACACATACTCACCTCTACACATTGTAGACACAACAACACATCTTTACTGCAAATAGCTCACGGCGTGAGCAGAGTGTACGGACTGCTTCAAGTCACTATACTTACATAGCACTTGGCTTGCTTCCTCCACATTCAGTACTCTCATCTAACACAGTTCAAACCGGGGATCAATTCTGTTTGAAAACTGCGGGTATAAACGCGGTACCCAGCTAGTTTTACAAATAAAATTCTGTACATTTGTATATATACATTGAAAAAAAAAAGAATTTCAATGTGTATATCAAAGTTTATTCTTTTTCAAGTAAGGGACTGATCGTGAAAAGTCAGGACTTTACTCGTAAAACAAGAATCTCTATTTTTACAAAAGAAATGTTTTTCAATGTTATAGAAGAAATGTATAAAATTAAATTTGCAAACAAGCGCAGTGCCCTACGGTTTCACATAATTCCGGTACCAGTGCGTGCAATTTGGTAGAAATTACTAATAATATCTTGTAATATCGATGTTTCATATTTCACGGATGGATGTGTTGAATCTCTAAAAATTCCATTTTACTGAGTGCGTGAGCAGTGATTACATATTGGAAGGCTTACCTTTACCACATTTCAAGTTACTAAGCACTGCTGCGGACTGCAGTTAAATGAAAATAAAATTTCACCAAATGAAATATATCTTCTGGACTCCTGCAGAGGATCGGTAATCTCTGATGATAATATGAAATTGTAAAAATCAAAAATTGCAAAGTCAACGTGGATAATGCAATATCATAATCGTGATATGAAACAGAAATCTATCTTGATAGCTGTTCCTATCATAAATAATTATAATTTACGAACTATCGATAATTATAATCTATCGGTTGCATAAAATATATCACAACATCATTACAGTATTGTTATCGTACAAGAATTGGCTTTTTCTTTAATTTGAAATTTACAATTTTCAGTGTATACAAATCATAAGTGTCAAAGTCCACACATGTAGGTAGTATTATCATTGTTTACTCTGAACTGATTTAAATGTGCTGGGTGCTGTAATTTTTGACTTACAGGACAACAAGATGCACGATTTCCGACTAATCTGTCAATTTAAAGCAACCGTGACCTAAGCTTATGTTGATATCTTGAGTTTAAGACTTAAGTTTTAAGCGTATGATTTTTAATTGCTTTGACAAAGTTTCCCCCTTAATCGACACAGCATGCAATTTATAGATAGCCACGTGGAGTACGTTCATTTTTGAACAGGCTCATTTCACGTCTAATAACATTTCCCAGCACAGATTCAATTTGTGCCTGTATTTCAGACTATATTATCGTAAAGGCGTAATGGACTACGGTATGCAACCTGGACATGTCCGTGGTAATTTCGAAAATTCCGAGATTGGACACAGGCTCCGGAAATTTCGGGACCCCGAGTCCTGAGATTTCGAATCCCGGAATTTTATTCTCTACGCACAGCCCATTAAAATAATAATCCGTTTGGGACATCTCAATTACCAAGTCATTGTTGGAATCACAAAAACAATAACACAATCAGAATGCCAGCCACACAGGCTGTATACGAATTCTTTTGCCATAAAACTGAATTGTGAATGTTTATGCGTCGCGTACGCAACATGGCGTGAATTAAATTACAGGCTACTACAAGTACATGTTGAACAGGCGTCTTGCGCTGATGACGTCACTAGTATCTGACTGAGCGCGTAGTGTCGCTCGCTGTTGGAATTGTGATCTCACGGCGATTACGAAACAAGCGGGGAGCGTGTCACTCCAGCGAGGTGCCCAATTAACCTGCACAGGTTGTACACGCCTATCTATTGTATGATGTACCGCATTCCATCGCGCGTGCCTGACCTTCTAACAATCAAATTAATATACACTTTTACATAGTTTCTACATCGCAACGAGTATTATAACATAAAGAGATTTTTCTACCAGATAATTGTGAAAAAATGTTTATGACAATCAAAAATAATAGTATTTTGATACCTCTGAGGTGATAGCGTCATCAAATGTGCAACTACGATAGCGACATTCGAAGATCACATCGTCATTTGAAGCGCACCCACACTATCAAGAAGTCCGCACTCCGCCAGTGCGATTCACACTAGATGGACTCTGTGGACCTATCTCAATACATTTCCGTACATATTCTCCTTTGAGGATCATATATATGCATGTAAAAACAGCAACCTAATCGTCTTTCTCTGTGTTAAGGCATGGGCCATTTAACATAAATTCCAGCTTGATACCTCTACGTGTTTCGGAAAAAAAAGGCTTCTGAAAGAAAGACAGAGGGATGGAAGGCCAACAAAGCGATACTTACGGTTCCGTTTTTTATTCTTTATACCACGGAACCCTGAAAGCTTTCTTAACATCGATTTATGCAGTCGATCGCGTAACCGAGATTCCGGTTGGTAGCTGTTGTTTAATATACTTGTTTGTGTTAATGTGTTACGTCAGGAGGACATATGGAGTAATGTGTTACTATCCTCAAAGATGAACTAGAGCCGAGTATTACGTGTATGATGGCAAGCTATAGCATCCCTGAGGTATCCTCATGGCCGTACTGAATACTGTATGTGTCCAAGACAGGCACGAGCTGTCATCACAATATAGATATGCAACAGCAACGTAGAGCTGGCCTTATGCCTTATAAGAGGCCAGTGAATATCTGTCATAGAGTGTGGTCCAAGTGCGGCGAGTGGAGGCGAGGGACACCCGATATGTCCGGCGTATGTACAACTGAAACAATGCTGCTTTGTACCAAGCAGCTCTGCAGCCGACTTACTTGGCACACCAAACATTTAACACATTGAATGCAACGAGGCTCAACCCTCACCGGTGGCCAGCAACCCCTCATAATTCTCTTGCTCCGGCGCTCAAAGATTTTATTTTATTACAATAAAACTACTGTTACGGATTTTATCGCGGTTTATGTTATTATTTATCTAGCTCGACTTTTCAGAAGCTTTAGAGCAACCATGGTTGCCTAACACTCGCGTAAACTTAAGACATCAATATTTTATTTTAATATTTTGCACCAGCGAAAGACAATTCATAACACGCTAAGGTGGTTATGAAATTGTTAAAACAAGAGCGAAAATGATAATCAAGGACGCACGAGACACTTAATGCGAAACTACAGTTCCGGAACGCGACCCGTTTGACAGGTGACAGAGAGTGTGACATAATGGAACTGCACTCCGATTTCGTCAGTGCCATTGCTGCGTTGCACGCAAGTAGGAGCTAATATACGTATTCTATCCCCCCTCCCCAAAAGCACTGCCTAGGGGTAAAGAAGGGGTCGTTTAAAATCGTCTAGTCGTAGGCTCCGACTGTTAATTGTCAGTTGCAAGTAGCCACGGCGTAATGCAAGGTTAGCACATTGAGAGATCGAGACCCCCCTAATGTGATGTGTGTTTTCGGAATCCTCAAAACTGTCCAAGCAGTACGTACGTTCTGTAACAATTTAATGTATACATTTACTCAAACAATGAACAAACGTATCATTCATACAACTGGTTACATAAAATAACACAATTGCTCGTAATTCGTGCCGCTGAGAATTTATTTCTTTCTTTTTAAAACACCAACGCACTACATCCCTTTGTTCAATTGTATACCTTTACTGACAATGCCCTGTAGTTCCACTTGTGTAAACGGAATATTCCGCTCCTATTTTTCATAGCATACAGCTTACAACTTTATTCGGTAAACGGGCTATCCAAAAACCGAAAGAATTTTGCGCGGAGGCATTCGGTAAATATGGACGCCATTAACATCCACACATTCAGACGTGTCACTCCGCCTCACGCCCCCACGTGCACCGGCCACTAACAAACGTACGAGACGTCCCAAAGATATCAGATTAAAATTTCAAGGCTGTACCATGTACCTTTCCGATCGTGCCGGCTCAGTTCTAACTCTTCAGCATTAGAATATTATTGTAGGTCGAAGCCTGTTCCACGTGGGCCGCACAGGCTACATCACCTATTCAGCCGCCTCCATCATAATTAAACTGTCTCAGAAGTAACTCCGTCACAGTTGATGCTGGTTGCACAACGCTCTCGACATCCGCGCGTCCAGATCAGATGTGGCAAGGGTTGCCCAACTCAGTCACACGGGAAGAACCAAGTTGCGAAATGTTATTACAACACATTAGAATTACATTGTTGCTAAGAATAAAAGTTAAGAAATTAAAACCAAGTTGACTTTTATAAAGGGCGAACGAGTCGCACGTACGCTTCGCGATATGTACGGTTTGTGAGTTTCTTTTGACGTGATAACATCTTGTAAATCGACAGCTGCGGGCACGAAAAAGTATGATGTCATAGTAATGTTCCTAATGGGCGGAGCCTGCGAGCGTATGTGACACTCCATGAAGCGATACATCACAGATCAATTAGAGAACTGTTATCACGTAAAATCACGTATCGCCCGTAAAGCGACTTAGCGACAACCAGGTTTTTCTTGTATCCACTTTTTATAGTTGATACGGGCGCGAACCAAGACCACTCGTTAGAAGGACAGTCGGGACCGTGTACCTCGGAATTGCGAGCCTATGTCTGCGGCTCAACATAATGTCTACTCCTTAAGGGGTGACTCCATAAAAACAATCGTTACCCTGACATCCCGCCTACTTGTCGTTGGTCGGATTGCTTGTAATAAAATTAATCGTTATATTTTTTGGGTTTCCTTTAACATTGCAATACTATTTTGCCATACAAGCCTTGAAGAATCGCAGCTCAATATGAAAGTGATTTACCTAGAGCACAGTGCGGGTCAAACACACAATACGTTGTCCGATACGTACGAGTGCCGTTCACTAATAAACGCAAGTTAAATTTTACATCTACCATTTATTTATACGGGACATTGATGGCTGTGTCTTCTTATAGGCGTCATCATCAATCTGCGTCCACTGAGTAGAATATAAAGTGAATTTTTAACAAATACCGAAACCACATACTTTTTCGATTGCTGTCACGTGACCACAAGCACCGTTGATAGTAGCTGACGTCATAATTTGCTACAGGTAAACAGTACGCTGTACTACGAAACTATCTAATGGATGACAGGCGACGAGACGCGCTTTGTTTTTCAACGTGTGACGTCACCGGCACATTATTCGTTTTAGCGCTTAAATTCAAATTGAAAATAAAAAAAACGTAATTAAATTTACAACATTACCTAGTGTAAATTTCTTCTGTATCAACAAGTACGCTGCTATCTATTAAAATCGACTTCTAGTAATTGTCTACAACCCTTTTATTATAATATGTAATCAATATTATTTTATTAATATCGCTTTTGTTACTCATCCAAAACCACTTGACTTGAAGCAGGAATATAATAAATAAGTCATATATACTCCTTGGGGAGTGTAACTCCCTAATTTTCCCACTAAGAAAGGACTTTCGAAAATTTCAACCCTAAAGGGTGGATAAAAGGGCTATAAAGTATCGAATCGTAACCGAGTGAAACCATGGGGCACTTATCGCCGACGATTGTTCAGCCGCAGATCGTATCGTCTCTGATTCGACCCTCCCCTCCACCGTCCCGTAACATATATTTTGATAGGAGGAACGGTCATCAATTCGGAATGTTATGACGAAGAAGCGCTTGGTAATAACAGCATTGTCTTTGCGGACAATACTCTGCCCCCGATCTGTACACGAAATAATAAATGGCGGCTGGATATAATGTTACTAGCAGCGGCCCGCGGCTTCACCCGCGTAACATGACTCAATTACGTATAAGCTTCACCTCCCGACTTCACTACCTCGGGAGTTGGATTTCAAAAATTCTTTCTTAGTGCTCACTTACATGTTGAATCTGATTTCATTTTCCTGGGTATAAGAGTTTCGGCTGTGCGTTGCTGTATGAGCCAGCCTTTAATCTATACTAATGTTACACAGAAGAAACATTTGATTGTTTGTATGAGGGTGGATCAAAAAGTTCGTGGCCTAACCTACATGGAGTTATGACATCTTTTTAAATCTACCGTCATTTGTTAATATGTGTCATATTGATTTATTGTGCGCAGTTTCATTCCGATACTGCACAATATAAATTTTCTGTGATTATTTGTTTGAAGCAATCTGACGTAATTCTCAATAATGGAGAAAATTGAACACCGTGCAGTCATTAAGTACCTCAATAAAAAAGGCCTATCACCAAAAGACATCCATCAAGATATGGTGAGCACTTTGGGGGAGTCTGCTCTATCGTATTCCAGTGTCAAGAGGTGGGTAGCTGAGTTTAAGCGCGGTCGTGAGAGCATTAGAGATGACCCTAGGAGTGGAAGGCCTACATCCTCTACCACGAAAGAAAAATCGATAAAATTTGTGATCTCGTACTGCGTGACCGACGTTTGACCATCGGTAAGATAGCTGAGATAACAAACATTAGTGATGGCCGGGTGCAACACATAATAACGGAGAATAAGAGTTGGGGTTCCATAAGGTTTCTGCTCGCTGGGTTTGCTTTCAGCTGAACAAAAACGAGTTCGATACACAATTTTGCGAGAATGTTTGGAACTTTTTGAGACTGATCCCGAAGACTTTTTGTCTAGATTTGTTACCATGGATGAAAGCTGGGTTCACCCCCATACTCCTGAATCAAAGCAACAATCCAAACAGTGGAAAAGATCAGACTCTCTTACACCGAAGAAAGCTAAGTCGTTTTGTCAACTAACAGAGTCATGGTGTCTGTTTTTTGGGATGCGAAGGGCATTATTTTTGTAGATTATTTACCGAAAGGTCAAACTATAAATTCTAGTTATTATTGTAATCTTTTACGAAGACTCTGGGAAGAAATAAAAGAAAAAAGGACGGGAATGTTGCGTAAGAAAGTTTTGTTTCATCAAGACAATGCACGTGTTCACACTTCGGTTGAAACAAAGTCTGTAATCCATGATTGTGAATACGAATTGCTACCCCACCCACCTTATTTAGCCCCCTCGGAATATCATTTATTTCCAAATTTAAAAAAACATTTGGGTGGCTCGAAATTTTCGACCAACGATGGGGTGATAGTCGCAGTAAACGATTATTTCGCCGACATTCCGGAATCTTTTTTTTTTCGAGGGGATAAACAAGTTGCAGGTCAGGTGGAAGAAGTCTGTTGAACTAGATGGAGACTATGTCGAAAAATAAAAATAAATTTAGATCCATTTTTCTTTCATTTTCTTGGTCGGGCTTAGAACTTTTAGATCCACCCTCGTATGTTTGCATTGAATTGGCTCGGTTACTATTGGGCCCATTTGGAAAAATATTTTACCATTAGCATCCTATATTATCGCTGATGAACGTGGCTGTATAACATTTTCTAAAACGTCGTAACTTCATTATGAAAATTTCGACAATGTCAAAGGTGCCAAAAAATTTCAAAGAAAATGATTAAATCCCAGCTGCAGAAAATATTGACAGCTAGCTGCCCCGACAAGCGGTGTTCTGTCATAAATTGAATCATCTGTCATGTCAATTTTTACGAGGCCGAAATTAAAATTTATAATTTTTAGTAAATTAAATTACAGCGAAATAATACCCGTGCGGAACCAGAACCGACTTCTTGTATAATACACAAATTACCAGTTGTTTGGTATTCTATTCATTACAATAAAATTACTGTTTAGTTATTTAATAATCCCGACGTTTCAGAAGCTTTACAGCAACCATTTTTACGGGTGCACTTAGCTGCCAGATGTCACAAGCTATACCCTAAATACTTGTATATAAGTACGCGAAAATCATTAAATTAAAACTTCTTTAAGCATGCTCGACTTGGGGAAGCTAGTGATTGTGTAACGAGAGAGTTACGAAAACGGGGCCAACGGTAGTCGAGAGGGAGATATGAGTTAATGAAAATAGCAAGAGAGAGAGTGATCTACAATTTAGTAAGGTGAGAAGGTGTTTGGTATCTTAGTATCTAAAAGATAGGTCACAAATAACAAAAATAAGTCGGATGAATTATACAATGAAAACTGAAGTTGTACATAGATGTAAAGAGCGTAAAATTAAATATGGAGTCCCGCGCAAGGGAATGTTCTTGGACCACTACTTTTCTTCTTATATATGAATGACATGCCAAATAATATTAAACACTCTATGACATTATTCGCTGATGATAGTACTATAATAATAGAATTTAAAGACATTAATTCTTATAAGATAGAGATAAATAATTCTTTAGAAAATGCTGTTAACTGGCTAAATAATAATAACCTTAAAATGTAATAAAATAGTTAAAACGCACTTCAAAGGGCTCCCAATCTCTCTGACATTTCTTTGACTTATAAAAATTACATTATTGATCATGTAGATAGCACAAGACTTCTAGGGTTATTAATAGATAAAAAGTTGAACTGGAAGATTCACACTCAATAATTGTACAAATAAAATAGTAAATTATCATATGGTTTACATAAATTATCCCAGACGGCGAATAGAACAACTTTATCACATGTCATGGCATGGTAGAATTTTATTCGAAGACATTATATTCGAGATGCCAAAACGATGTATCTGTAGTATGCTCAAAAAGGATAACAAATGATACTTGTAAATCAATATATAAAAAGCTTCAAAATATCAACATTCCCCTTTTTATACATACTTGAAAATGCTTGATGTCTGAAACAATTACTAGAAACAGACGTGACGGAGCGAGAGTACGCGCCAGTACTCGCAGTACAGCATTTATGTCAGAGAGTGTTATGTATGGGTCCAAGAATTTATAACAAATTACCAAAAAATGTAAGAGAGCTTAACAACTTTGTTTAAAAGAAAACTCGCAAAAAGTCTACAGGAAAGATGTTATTACAGTATCAACGATTTTTTAAATGACATACTTTAAATTTATTAATATATGAATTGTATTTTGCTAATGTATTTTAAATCTGTTTTTATTTTATTTATGTCAGTTAATATTTAATGACATTTAATTTCAATCAAATTAGACATTATATCTGATGATAATAACTAAACTCACTGAAATACGGAAAATAACATAGTTTAATAATTATAATTTTGTAAACATTTGCATGCTGATTGTCTTCAGCGAAGCATGCGGGACTTCGACTAGTTGTTTAGTATCCATGTTGTAAAGCGTGCTGCTACAAACAAATATATTTCTATTTCTATTGTCAGACTTACATAGATAATGCTCATTTGTTGCTTTAGGGGGAACAGGTATTTCTTGAACGTGACGATATATTTATATCGTCACGTTCAAGAAATACAGCCTGGTAACAGATAGACGGGCAGCTAAGTCTACTAATAGGGCCCCCTTTGGCCCTTTGGGTACCGAACTTTTTTTTTCGGAGGGACCTACTACTGATTGGCGCCTCTTGTCCAGCCTTAACAGTTCGAATGACTACGAAAGACTTTTGTGTCTACAGGTTTACGGAGACGATAGGGGGACAGCCCCCCCCCCTTTTTTCTCACAGATGGGAAGAGACAAACAGTGATTTTATTGTGGGCGTCACCCTATGGTGATTATCATTGGGACCGAAAAGGGGGAAACGGTCCCCCTCCCCACACTAGTCGGACGGCGCGCGCCTGTCTCTGTGACAGAGTAATGTTAGTGATTATTGTCATTAGCGAACTTTGTCACAGAGTAAAGCAATTCTATTCTAACGTATAATTTAATCGCACTCTGACTTCATCGCATAAAATCGATACAATGGCCAGAGAGAAAATAACGTGACATGGTGACGCACATGGTCATATAATGCTCCTGCAGGGGAGACGCCGGCGTCATCTACAACAGCCCGCTGCAAACATGTTATAAGATAAGGATGCAAAGATCAGGTTTATAACCATAGACAACCGCATAATAGCCATGCAGACGTGTTACCTACACTGAGCTACGATACCTCACAACACAAGCCGCAATAAAACGCGATAGCTTACCCATCGCTTTAAAGAGGGCAATGTAAGCGAGAGGTACATCCCCGGCCGTGCATGTGCTATACGCCTTAAGAAATAGCTGTGACCCTACGCCGTCCACTCGCATTACCTACACACGAACAACAAAATCGCAATCGCCACCGCTGACCTCCTCATGTGTTCCTGGTAGTCTGTGAACATATCGACCGACGTCAAATCCAACACGTTTTATTATTAAACCCCGACTGACGTCCGCCGTACGCCACACACGGAAATATTTTTAGGTCTGACAGGACACACAATGGAAGTGGTAAGGTAAATTCATTTGAAAGTTGTATGAAATTTGTTTTATACAATTTTATTGACTACATAATAAAAATTGGTACAGGACACAACACCCACTAGGCTTTTCGACTGTAAAAAAGGGCGAAATAGGGCAACGCAGATGCAGAAACTAAAGGCATAAAATCACCAAAAGACCCCGAATTTAGCTCTCCTTTTGGCGCAGTGAATCGAACAGACGTATTCATTGAGCTGAGCTATGTTCAGTCATTGTATAAGAGCTAAAATTCACACACACAAACCTGATAAGAGCGAGTCGGCAGCGCCTATGAAGGGTTCAGTAGCAGCATACGCATTTTTTTTTTAATTTTCCCCTTGGTAGTTTAAAAGCTTGGGGGGAATGGGAGGTGACACTTTTTACCACTTTAGAAGCAAATATCTCGCAAATTATTAGCACAATCCAAAAAAATCTCGGAAACTCCATACCATTTAGATTTTAGAAAAACCTACTCAATGACACTCCAAATGGCTACGCCCTCTGGCATTCTTTTTTCTTCCCTCAGTTATATCAACGTCATACTATTTTATTTTGTCGGTTCATAAAATACAGCAAAATACAAATTTCACACATATTTATTATGAGTACATAATCACCGAGTAAGACAGATGTTTTACTGACATACCGACGGTCGACGGAATCAGTATCATATTTTGCAATTTGGCTACGGAACCCAAAAAAATGCCGGTCGCAGAGCAAGAATTCGTCGTGACGTCAGTCTTGTGTAATATACCATACATCCTCACGAACTTTCCACGACATTGGCCAGACGGGACAAAAAGACTTCGACAGCTGTTCTGCACCACAGCGCCGGAGACTTGAACATTCTTACTAACTCGGTGTTATTGGGAATTTAAAACTTTAACGGGAAAATAATGAAAGGAAAGAAGAACATGACCGTAGAACAGGTCCGATAGTTTCCTGCCGATCTCGAGTTATTATTTACTCGATATAACATGTCAATTATATGTCAATAAATTCTAAGCAATTTACTGTAAATTTTTAAGTGTAAATAAATTGTAAATTTTTAAGTGATCAAAAAGCCTGAGCTATATGATTTCTCCTACTACAAGGTTTGTCGCGGCGGTGGGGCTCAGTAGCCTGGGGTAAACACAGACATCTTGGTCACAGCCAATTGAACCGAGGGTGCTACTGTTTACCTCTCTTAAAAGAGGAAGGGACTAAAGAAGCAGAGGAATGGGCGCGCACAAGACAAGAAAAGGAACTCGGATAGGAACCTCACCCATAGCACTGCCTGGAATTTGAAACTGTTTCCTGTAGTGCGAGACATAGAGAGCTATCTGTGGATATGACGTCGGTCTCGTAAGAGGGCTGACTGGCCGTCTAGATGCCCTGAACACCCCTCCAATGGCACAGGCATATAACGCAGGCAAGGGAGATTCATCGCCATGATTACACACCTTTTGTATTTTACGATAAAAATATTAATATTGCCTGCTAAACAATATTATCCCAAAAAGGTAGACAAATCCACAGTAAAAACTGCCATAATAATAAAATCGAAAGTGTTTAATAAAATTTCAACGACAAAATCTACTTCGAGTGTCTGGCAATGAAAACTGTAGAGCAATATCCGAAACTGTAGAGCAATATCCGAAACTGTAGAGCAATATCCGAAACTGTAGAGCAATATCCGAAACCAGTAAGGACGCCAGTCACAGTGAAGACGTGTGTGGCCGCTCATACCTTGAGTCAAAGACAATAAGATACAGAATGCATTAAACCTCAGGCAATGAATAAAATTCTCCAAAATTTATCCGCTTACATCTAACTTCCTGGATATTATGCATTTTACTTTAACTACCAGACTGCACCAGAAATAGAGGTTTATGTTTTTCGATATAATCTAAACTTTCGTAATTAGTAGAAACTAATTATTATATAAGGAAAATATTTTTAGGGTTAGGTTCTCAAAACAAAAAACCGAACCCCTGTCACTTCCTTGCACACTCGTCTATTTGTACCTCCGTCTGTCAAGAAAACCTGCAGCGGAATCCTTCGTTAACCTGTCATAAAATGTGATATGAAGTGAATAGTAAAAAACATCGGAAAATTAGTAGTTTATATAACAAATAAAACTATTACAAACTTGTATTTGTAGTTAAGTTCATACTAAATGAGTGCATACGCCAGTAAATTTAAGTTTGTCAACGTACATATGACGAAGGATCGAAAAGTAGTCGGACAGATTCATTCAAATCTACCCACATCATTTCGTCCGGTTCAGTTTGTGAAAATTGAAACTTGTGCGATAATTAATTTTGATTTTATAATTTCTCATAACACAGCAATCGGACATAGTTTCTGCAAATGGAGCAAATCAAGCAGCGTGCCGTCATCAATTACCTCCATAAGAAGGAGCTATCACTGAAAGCCATCCATGATGATATGGTCAGTTCTTTAGGAAATTCT
The DNA here is from genome assembly GCA_017140195.1 of Eumaeus atala. Classification (NCBI taxonomy): domain Eukaryota; kingdom Metazoa; phylum Arthropoda; class Insecta; order Lepidoptera; family Lycaenidae; genus Eumaeus; species Eumaeus atala. The sequence goes on along the minus strand of JAFELO010001302.1, from coordinate 234,365 downwards.
ACTGTACTCGAAAAAGGGATAGCAGAATTCAAGCGTAGAGAGAGTGTGAAAGATGAACCCCGCTCTGGGAGGCCTTCGAAGTCCCCTTCTGACGAAAATATTAAAAAGGTACTTGATTTAATTATGGGAGACCGCAGATAAAAAATTAGAATGATAGCCGAAATTATAAGCATCTCTTATGAACGAACTCAAGACATCATGTTCAACGAATTGGGTTTCCAAAAGACGTCTGCGAGGTGGGTTCCGCGGCTGCTTTCTGTGAAAAAAAAAAGGACGCGATTGACTTTTTCACGTGATTATTTTGAGCTATTTGAAGTGGATGTGAAGGGTGTGATTATGATTGATTATCTTGAAAAGGGTCAGACTATAAACTCTGATTACTACTGTTTCTTACTACGTCGTTTACGAGACGAAATAAAAGAGAAGCGTCCAGGAATGCTCGGAAGAGTGGTTCTGTTTCATCAAAATAACGCCCGTGTTCACACGTCTGTGCAATCAATGGCTGAAATCCACGTATTGTCCACAATCGTGGCTTTGAACTATTACCGCATCCGCCTTACCACATTTTTTTCAATAGCATTTACGCGCCTTCACTGGTCCTGGGTGGGGTCCAGTGGTGTGTGGGGCTCGCGGCACATCATAGTACCGAATACCAACAAAAAATAACGCGAGTGCCATCAATGCCGCTTTTTGCTCTTTTGTCCCCTCTTCTTATAACAGCGGTACAAAGAGCGGCTCTTCCTCCTGGTTTTTAGTCCCCTCTGCTTATAAGAGAGGTACAAAGAGCATCCGCCTCCTTGGTTCAATTGGTTGTATTTTAGTCAAAGCCAACAGTCCTAATCTCTTAATCGAATAGGCGATTCACGCCTGGGTTCACTCCAGGCTATTGAGCCCAACCACCACGACAAGGCTTGAACCTTGTTGGGGCGCCTTACTCATCTCATCTGGCATCGTCAGACTTCTTTCTATTCCCGAGGTCAAAACAGTAGGACACGCATATTTTCTAAGGAAGAATCAGTTTTTTTTCAACGGTCTGAATGCTTTAGATGGGAAACGGCAAAATTGCATCGAAAATAAAAATATATCTGATTTAGCACGTGATTATTTTCTTGGATAGGCTGGAATACCTTTCAATCCACCCTCGTACGTTATCACGCCCGTAGCTCGAGTTCATCTCGTACTTGGCCGCTGTTTAGTTTGCTGCAATCTGTACCAAAGTCTACGTCATAATTACACTTCCACCATGACTCCGGTTGTTTCCGCAGGTGTCGGAGCTCCCGCACTAACAACAAATCAAACTAATATTTGAAGGCGCCTGCACTCATTTTGTGTGAAACGAACCAGCGACCTCTGGAGAGAGCACTCGACACGCTGGGTGATCGGAATCGGTAGTCAGTGAGCTGCGAGGATCACGCATCACCGCTCACTGCACGGTTAGCCGATGAGAACAACGGACCTAACCCTCTACTGCATTCGTAAGGTCATCTTTCTGATGGATAATTTTTTCGCAATGCGGTAATACATCAAATGACGGCTCAATTTTTTAAATATTTCTTGTGTGGCACATATAGGATCGTGATGGTGTAGTCTCACGCTGCATGGCAGTGGCGTTGGTTTGGCACAAACGTGGAAGATACCTCTCGTTCACATGCCTTAATAATGTTACCTATGCTATAGTGTTTCCTGCTATTTGTGAGCGGTCGGTGGGCCTTTGGGTGAGCCTTTGGGCTAAAGAGGTCAACGCATAATAACTATTGACTGTAGGGATGTTAATGGATGCCAATCGTCACGGTGCTGATTTCTCACTTGTCCCCTTGTGTCACGGTGCTGATTTCTCACTTGTCCCCTTGTGTCACGGTGCTGATTTCTCACTTGTCCCCTTGTGTCACGGTGCTGATTTCTCACTTGTCCCGTTGTGTCACGGTGCCGATTTCTTACTTGTCAAAAACACACACAAAGCAAACAACAAACAGTCAATAATGTTAGCTTATGTAATGACTCAATAAAATCCTTTAATCTTATATTATATATCTTGTGTACAGTTACATACCTGCCTAAGTTTACTATGAGGTGGCAGGTACATTGTACAATTGTACATATTAACCCAGCTCTAATACATTCGTGTTATGTGACAAAAAATTTACCCAGTTGAGTATTGACCGCAGGAAATGAATGGCTTATAAAGCGATGATGTAATTTCCATAAATATTTAGAGCATTATTCAAGTAGTACAGATGATCTAGAGTCTACACTCTAGACTTTAGGCTGCAGAGTCTATAGTTCTGTTAGTTTTATTTAGATATACGAGTGCATGTGGCGGACCGCTCGTCTTCCCACTGAAGCTGTCAGCGCGTCGGAGGACGAATAAAGAAGGTGATGCGTAATGTCATACTAATGTTATAAAGGAGAAACACTTGATTTTTTCTTTGTTTGTATTCATTTCCGGTGGCCCATTGGGGTGGGGTGAAAAAAAAGCAACACGTCGTTCATGGGCATCGCTAGTCGTAGAAAGGCTCCGGATTGCTCGTTTGTCACCATAGACTGAAAAAAAATCCGGCTCGGAAACTATTGGACCGTTTTGATAAAAGTATGACCATTAGAACCCAACATTATCAGTGATGAACGTGGGCCATATAACATGTGCATAAACGTTATGAAAATAATGTATCCAAAATTTGAATAAATATTATTTTGCTATTTTTCCTTCCTTCCTTATTTAGCTGCAGAATTATTGACAACTAGCTGTTCCGACAGACGTTGTTGTCATGAATTGAATTTGTTGGCATGGTGCCGTGTAACATTTAACGAGGCCGAAACTTCTGTATTTTTGTAAATCAATGTATTTTTGCCATATTTTGTGTAACATCCGTGCGAATCCGAGGCGGACTGCTAGTTTATTATATAAGTAAAGGTATCTTGTAAGTCAAACCACACGAAGTGCACAAATTACGGGTCTCATGCGCGGAGCACGGGTTCAACGGAAGTACTGATCCATTATTGAGACACAAGAAGGCAGACGAGACATCGGAGTATTCTACAAAGGGCACTGAATTCCGACGCTCATAACTAGTAAATGGGTTGCTCCCATCAAATCCATCCTCTAATCGTCAATTGAAAGACTCATAAATCATACGAAACACAAAAGCTTGCCGCTTGATGGCTACACCACATCAACTTCACACCAGAATAGAAGACTTAATATTGGTATTATTCAAACGATGTTTCACCGGTCGTGCCGGCCTAACTCAACGGCACTGGCAGTACCTCCCACACAAGGCTCCATGTAACAACAGTAACACTACACAAGGTCTGCAGTAATTCACACGGCACACGACTTTCACTGAACAACTTCCTCGCTCGCCCTGGTGGCAGTATAGGGTTGACGGTGGGCACAAAATATTTGAAGTTGACGTCACAGGAGTTACATGAGACGCAGGTTACAGGCACTAGTCACCACTGCATATAACAAAGAAATAATATAAAAAAATAGTAAATTCCTTTGAAGTCCACAACGAAAGTTCTTTTTGCATGAACATCTACGGTAAGGAAATGATGAATTCAATGATATGATGAATATTATTTTATTGTTTAGCTTTTGGTTGTACTGATTTTTGTTCACAAAAGACACCAACTACTAGTTTAGCCACAGTTGGGCTACTTACAAACCACACGAATCGCGACAGCGCACAACTGTGATTTTGCGACGGTATCTTGTAAGCGAGAGGTACCTCCCCGGTCGTCCCGTGATATGCAGCATTACACTTCGTCTCAGTTACTCGAATAACATACAAAATCTTTTTTTTTTTCAAGAACCAACATCCAAATATAATACAGATTGTCGAGAATCAGTCAAATGTCACGCACGGATGTTTTCTGATCAGTAAGTGTGTCAATACAATGGAATCCTAAGGCATACTTTTTACTTCACGTAGCGAATAAAAGGAATCCAACTATTTATTACGACACGCAGTTGTCATTGTATTGGTCACTAGTGGAAATCGCGCCCGATAATTTCATTTCATTATCAGTTACTTTTATTTGCTCAAGTCGGCTAAACTGTAATAGCACCTGTAAATGAGCAAAAGTCGCCCCGTACAGGTTTATCAGAGAAAAAACAACTAAGACACGCGGTGGGTGTGGTTATAAATTATAGTCAAAGCTAGAAATAGTTTACGGAAAATAAAATCTGTCGAGCGGTTACCACGAATCACGTTCAAAAAGATGAAACAAATTCTTCATTTTTACTATCGGATGCTGATCATGTCCGTGAATCGCCTAGTTTATTACGAGATTAGAACTGTTGGCTTTGATTAAAATTGAACCGAGGAGGGGGATGGTCTTTGTACCCCTCTTATAAGAAGAGGGGACAAAAGAGCAAAAGGAGGCGGCACTTTTGCGCACGGGGCAAGGGGCGATGATGGGAACCTCGCCCCATTGCACTATCCCAAAGTCGGTGGTGCTGTCCTGTGGTGCGTGACAACCCTATCTACGGAGGTGGCGTCGGTCCCTTAGGGTCCCTTAGCCTAACCAGCCGTCGAGGTGCCCTGATGATTTCTTGTTCCGGGACACCAAATGCGGCATGGATGGCTTGTGGGTGTTCGGCACTATAATGTGCCGCGAACCACACAATCCACTGGACCCCACCCAGGGTCGGTGATGTCGCGTAAATGCGTTTCCTCGCGTCAACGACAAAAAATCATGCCTAGGATCGATAAACGATAATTATAGATCAGTATTCGTAAATTCTCGCAAATCTAGTAACTCATTTTATAACTTAACAATCGACAACCCTGTCAAAGCCGAATTGATCTTGATTACTTTAATGAAGTAACACCGTGAAAATCTTAATATTTTCGGCGTTTTTACACTTCAGAGGAATCTCTTAATTAGTGTGACAAGTTGTACGCGTTTCGATAGCTTTCAAACCGACGAATAATTAATTTAGCGTAGATTTTTTTGTACTACTGAGTACTTTATTTACATTGTATTGTCTCACTTTTGCCTGATTACATTAGTCGAAGGGTCACGTATTTAAGTTCTTGATAAATACGTGATCCTATAAGGATTCCGATTTACTTACGGAACTTACTGGTACGGAATCCTAAAGACTATGATCTTTTGCACCTCGTGCCCTGACACTTCCTGCCTCTTGTCACAGTAGCGAGCGCGTGCGCCACAGCTCCGGTACGATGATCCGGCGCGGCGAGCGGCTACTCCGCACATTGAGTCACCAAGCGGCTAATTAGCGCGACTTTGTCTCGTTAAGCCGTGACGCTTAATGAAGTCACTCGAGAATTCTCTTTGTTCACCGGTCTGCGTTATTAAGTGGGTAATCTACACCGCAAAGTGACAGCGTGCTTCCGGTGACCCATTGGAGGGAGGGTCGAAAATTATGCGAATGCACATAGTCACATCAGTAGACAACAAAAGGGGACTGCTCGTTTGGCATCTTATACTTTACGAGAACCATATCTGTGTTAGTCATTGCATATTTTCCCTTCCACAGTTTAAAGGGCTTGACGAACTTTATAACGTTCACTACGTACGACGCACTAAAATATGTACATCTTTTAAGCAGTCAGGATTGTTTTTCATTTTAATGTTTTTTTTCCTTGCAGCAAACATTGCAATAAAGTCTGATCTCTCTCGTATATCCGGCACAACGGATACTTCCCCGGTTGTGCCGGATATACGCGAGATACCTCTCGCTCACGTAGCGTTTTTGGCATTGGCAAGTTACGGCCTATGCTGTCGTGTACTGAGCGCATCTCCTGAGACCCTGGTAGTCCGATCACAGAAGACACAATCTCGACGCCCCACAGCAGGGCGTCCGTAATTACGTATTTACCAAAAAGTAGTAGTTTTGTTCTATTTAATAAATTTGTTAAAAAATGTACAGACAAAATCGCGATGTGAGCTAATTGTATCGACGTGTAATAATAATACATTACCGTTACATTTTAGGAGTCAGCTCCTATGTTACATACCTGCGGACAATAAATAAATTGTATGTATACGAATTATATGTAGTATTTTGGAAGAGGTAGTGCCATGCTGCATTGGAAGAGGTAGTACCATGTATGGTGCATGTGCATGACATTACATCCTCCTATGCAACGGAATTGGGCCGGCACGAGCGGGGAGAGGTACCTCTCGCTCGATTGATACCGGCGTGTAGTGACAGCGTCGCTATCGCGTTTCGTGGGGTTTGTGAGTAGCCGGTGGCCCAATGGGGGTGGGTACGATAGGAGGACAACGCATCTGCGTAACAATCATGCGAATGTCCGTGAGCGTTTGCCTCCGTATGCTATAAAAACTACTAGCTGTGTCTCGTGCCATCGTCCGCTCTAACAATATTTCACCTTATCCTTGCACAGACATTACTTTCATCTATCTTTCATTATGATGATATGTGCTATTGTGACCTTAATGAGAGCCTACTCGATGCTCTAGACGGGTCCAAAATATTTGTATCAAATTCGTGTTTGGGATTGGGAAGTACGAACACGTTTCCGAATGCCGTACAAAACTTAAGCTACCCATAAGACTACGAAGTAATTCTCATATTCTCCATCTCCTATTTAACACAAAAGAAAGTTTGTGAAGCATATCCTTTACCGAAGCCGCTAACCCTCAGTAGACTGTCATCTAAATAACCTTTTAACTCTTGAGAAACGCCGTAACATTCTAAGTTAAACTTGACTGTCCTGAGCTCGTCGTGCACTGGCCTGTTATGCTCCTCTGTTCCACGGGCCCAAGTGCACCGCCAATTACTCCGCCGACTCAGTTGCGTGTAGGTTGCCACGTATAGTGAAATACATAAGAACTTTGATGCTATAGATATTTTTGTACAGTCTAAAGCTCGATTAAAGAATAATTTGTATACATTTTTTAAGTCCTAAGTCATAAGGAGGATACATCTTTTCGTTATTTGTCTTCTTAATCATTTCACTATAAAACATTTGTCTTCTTATCATTTCACTATAAAACATTTCACTTTACTTTTAACTGTTGCTTTTTTTATTGACAGTTTTTATTCGTTTACTGTAAGTCCGAAACAACACTATACTGTTAACATTTATGTACTTAGGAATACCTATTATTGATCTTACTATTTATTGTTACTATAAATCGTTATACTTATTGTTACGCTATTGGTTTTCTGAATAAAAAAAATACTTTTCAACTCTTCTGCACATACATACTTAAAACAAAAAAAATCTAATTTAATTACAATAAAACTACTTTTACGGTACGGTTTGTTGTAATGACTAACATTCGCGTAAACCTAAGATATCAATTTCTAATTTAAGTAAAGATTCCTCAATCCTCTATTCCTCAAACAAGCTTACTCTTGCTTTTCCTATCCACAGAACTATTATTTCTGAGTATTCCTACACGGTAGCAACGATGCCAATGTCCTACCGGAACCACTGCAGATCGCAATCAATTCTAATTTTTAAAAAGCGTCTTTAGCATCACTATCTCTCTTTGAATAACTCATATTTTCGCTGTTGTTATATTTAACTTGCGCGTTATGAATATGTTAATTACTTTTGTTTATTGTTACTAGTTGTGTATGTTATATATGTATTTGTTGATATTAAATATAAGTATGACATTATTAAATCACGTGTAATGAGTACAAGGAAAATACTTGTTTGTTGACTTGTGCCAGCTGCTTTGTAGTAACAAACGCTTCACTTCTCTACTTTAGTTGTCTGGAAGAGACCATCTGTAATTCTGTATTTCAAGGAACGAAACAAAATATTTTTTTACTTTTACTATCCCAATAAGTTTTACATTAATTTTCCAATATTATATTTTCTTTATGTTATTGCTGTACATGATCTTAGATATTTGAGCCAAACTTTATGCAAATTTGTTTGGTAGTTTCTGTGAGACGGGGCAACATCACGCATAGAAACTTTCACATTTATAACATTACCAGCTAGCCGGCCCGGAAATATAAAAATTACACATTCATAGTAATAATGATTCAAAGTCATAGTAAGTAGACAACAAATTAAATTGACAAAATGACAGAAGAACTTCTGTCGGGACGGCGAGCGGACGGTCAGTAATCTCTGCAACGAAATGACTGATACTTCGATACTTTTTTTTATAACTTTGGTTACATTACTGAAGTTTTTACATAACACTGTACTGTCTGCGTTCTTCTCAAATATTTTAGGATACTAATGGTAAAATAATGTTTTAAATCGGTTCAGTGCTTTCGGAGCCTTGCAAACAAATAAACAAACAATCAAATGTCTCTTTATAATACCAGTATAGAAGTACAGACATCTACCAGGATATACCTAGTCTTGCAATACATATTGTAGCAAAGAAAGTAATTATTGTTTATTGCAATAATATTTATTACTTTTACACAGTGTTAGTTCAATACACAATTACAAAACAATAAAAAATATAAAAAAGCTTATTCGACGCGGTCTCGATTGGCTGCAGTACAGTCCTGTAAACCTTGAGGCCAGTCATCAGTAGAAGCTCGCACTCTTTCCGTGGGGAAATTCTTCACTGCCAATCGTATGGATTGTTTCAGGGACTCCAAATTATCATGGCGTTTAAGCAAGCTTGTACTCTTTAAAACCAAACCATAGATCATAATCCAGCGGATTAAGATCGGGGCTAGCGGAGGCTAGTCTTCAGCTATGAAGAAGTCCGAGACATTCGCGTCAAACCAAGACTGCGTGGACCGAGCCTTATGACCCCGCGCCGTGTCTTGCTGGCAGGACCACACTTGGTTGTTGAACATGGTGTCATTAAAGGGCTTCACTGCCTGCTCAATAATGGTATCGTCATACACACGTGCCGAAGTTTTGCTAACTTCTTCACAATAATTTGGCTCAGCCACTCCTTCATAGCTAGCACCCATCGGACCATCACTGAAGAAGGATAATGCCCACATTGCACACTGTCGATTAACTGGGAAGCGTCCATAGGGCTTTGAACATAAATACGGTAATTTTCTCTGTTGAAACGTTGCTCAATTCTAAAAATTGTCTCAATAAACAAAACAATTTTTATTATAATAAAGAAGAAAAAAATTCTCCGTAAACAATTTTTTCTGTGACCTCCCTTTGCGTACCGCCTTAGTAGTAATTTCGACTTTACCACCCCATTCATCTTTAATTTATCAGAAAAGAAATTTATCAGTGCTTCTCTTATAGGCTGCAAGTCCCAAGTCATCTCTTAGAGCACGCGACATGGTTCTAAGCGCTACCTTTTCCCGAGTTAAAAATCTTTTTCTTCGAATTCTTTCCCTTAATGCTTTGACCATCTTTTTCGTACAATCACAACATGGACGTCCGGATCTTTCTCTGTCAAAACAGAGGAAGTCTCATTGTATCTATTAATAGCCCGGTACACAAACATTTAACTAATAACAAGTGTATGGAGAGTTTTAAAAATTGCATTTGGCTCCAAACCTATTTTGTGTGATGCAATGGATTCCGTTCCCATTATCAGTCTAGTTCATTTTAATATCGCAAAATGTTGCACCACGTATTGCGCCAAAGTGAGAAGACACAATGAACAATGGTATAAAAAAATGACAGATAATAAATTTATATGTAATATTTTTTTTATTAATTATATAATTGTAACGGTACATATGGCCAGACTAAGTAATTATGACGTTAGCTATGGCGCTCTAAGGGGGAGGCCTACGTCCAGCAGAGGACGTGAACCGGCTGACAATTTAAGGGATTAAAGGATTTGCGCAGGGAGGCATCCGTACCATTATCTATACAAATCACGTTTCTCAAATGGGTGCCCGCTTAAATAGTATTTATTTAATCTGTATTTTAGTATCTGTTGTTATAGCGGCAACAGAAACACGTCATATGTGATAATCTCAGCCCTAACTATCAGGTGCATGAGACGCAGCCTGCTGACAGACGGACAGATAGACGGAAGTACAGACGTACGGACGAACAGTCAGAAGAAGGACAGACGTACGGACGGACGGTCAGACAGAAGGACAGACGTACAGACGGACGGTCAGACGGAAGGACAGACAGAAGTGTCTTAGTAATAGGGATCCGTTTTTAACCCTCTGGTTACGGAACTCTAAAGAAAACAGCAAAAGTGGTGTTGGTTAACACGGAAATCTCATCCAATAAGCATAAAGTGCCCCCCCCCCCCCGTGTAGCGCAGTGCAGTAATCTTGGCTTCACTACGGCCAGGGTCAGCGTGTTTATGGCGCTTTTTCACTCACAAGGTTTCACTGCCACACTGGGGACACACACGGTCATCGCTATTTCATTTATTTCTTTACATTCACAATGCTATAATTTCAAAAATGTTATATATACTGGCATCACGCCGCGGTTTCATCCGCATTACTCCGGTCCTATTAGACGCTTCACCGTGTATCCTATATTCCTCGATAAATGGACTATTCAACACAGAAAGAATGATTAAATTCGGGTCAGTAATTACTGAGTCTTCGCGTTCAAACAAACAATCTTCAACTTTATATTACTAGTTATAGGTTATTTATACTATATTGTGTTAAATGTAGATAAAATATTTTTTTACTATGCAGTCTTTACAACCTGCTTACCATAAGGCGTGTGACGGTCAAAACCAAGTATACCATCGTTTCCAAGTGGAATGTTTTTCCGCAAATTTAACCTTATTTTTAATAAACGTAGATACATAATTCAATGGATGAATGCGTTGCGCCGCGCTCATCCGAGGGATAGCTAAAAGTAATATCTGTATTTTTTGTGGGCAGGGGTCTGCCCGTGCCCACAAGAAGGCCGTCGTGAGTAAATAGTAAGTGTGCCACGAGCTGAAACGTTGACATTTACACATTTTGTATAAAATAATAAATCATTATATTCGTTAACAAGTATATATTAAGTCTTGGTAACACACCAGGAGCAAAATGCATTTTGAGCTGAAATAAACTATCAATGTCTAATTATTTCTTCCGTGATTTAACTATAAATTACCAATTTTTGTTTATCTTTATTGCGGCTACAGCAATACACACTATGCAACTTCGAAATTTCTATCTATGACTGTTCAAGGAGTACATCCCAGTGCCTACGGATGGACTGACAGCGGAGGTTCTGTTAAATGTGATCAGTGGATCACCGTTTGGCGCGTTGCTGTTGCAAAAAATAAACCGCTTTATAAAGTCGATGCCTTGAGATGTAACCGCATGCAGATGCGAGATGCGTCAGGTGTCACGGAGTCTCCGTAGTCGGGTAACAGGTAACAGCGACCTTACGACTCCGTGGTAAAGGTGGCCTTGGCAGGCTTCCGATACTTGTGAGCTGTGTTTATATGTGTGACACGCTATGAATTGTCTTGGTTTTAACTTCTGTGCACGAGCACAGTATCTATTCTAGTAACATAATGCTGAAGAGTTTGTTTGTTTGAATGCGTTAATCTCAGGAACGATTGGCCCGAATTGAATAAAAACATTTTTGTTTTGAATAGTCCACTTGTCGGGGGAGGCTACACAACATGACGCTACGACTAACAGGCCGAAGTTACGTGAGTGAAACCGCGGGGGAGTGCTAGTCATTAAGACTTCAAAGATTAAAATGAATAAAGAGCAAGGCATGCAATGGAGTAGGCGGCACCTGATGGAAAGTGTACTCAAAGAATTAAACATTAATTTTATAATTTGTAACTGATTGACAAAAATAAATATCGAAGTAAATACGCGACTAAAATCCTACTTGGCTCGTATTTCAGTATGAACCGTACCTAACATATTTTGGTAATCAAACGAACAAAGCCCAATACACTAATCAGTAATTACTTTTTGTTTCTCTTTTTATATTTCACCTCCCTCGGTATATCCGATCCGATACGACTTAGAGGTCTTCAAGATAAGAGCTTTACCTTAGAGGCCGGCAACGCGTCTGTAAGACGCGTAGTCTTACAGATGTCTATGGGCGGCTGTAGTCACTGCCCACCTGCTCGTTTGCCCCTATCTCATCAAAAGTGTACTTGTTATATCCGCAAGTCACATGCATAATATTGTAGTAAAGCTTATATCAGTGTGTGCATATTTTGGTCGGAGTGATTACACCACGATACCGTTTCTACGAGCTCAAGCCGCAGACGTGCAGAGAAACAGAGAAGAAAATATAAAACGTGACGTCAACACTATAAATTACTAGAGAAAAATAGGTAACTCTAAACTTATACCGTGTTATCTTCCTCGTTTAAACGTGGCGTACATTTCAAACCGTTCTGAGCTTCCCGCTAATCAAGATTGAACGAGTTTCCACTACGGAATAAAATAAAACAACTTGTAAATAAATAAATGCTACCGCAGAAACAAAAAGAAACACTATCCGGTGCACATACAACTCGGAATAGAACGGGTTTGCGTAGTTAACTTATTAGTGAATCTCTGAAACTGGTTCTGTAGCCACAAACCTCAGTGACCCTCACGGCTTTATAGCTCTTTGTATAACAAAATGGCTGTTTTATACGTCTGCCCTGAGTAATGGGTCAGCGGTGTGTATGTTTGTATGTATGTAGGCATGTGTGCACACGTCAACCGCACCCATTGAATTTTCGAATAAATATATTTCACATTTTCATATCTATGAAAATACGCAGTATAGGTCGCGGACGAATTGTCTAAATCGCCGTATTTCATTACGGCTAGTCACATTCAAAAAGGCCGGAATTTCAGTTAGTCGTATTCAATCCAGCTGATCGTTGGCCCGCCACAAAACAAAACGACCCTGTTTTCGAAAATTTCTAACCGTAATGTTATACGGCGATTTGTACAATACGACTACGACATATACGTAACTATATTATAAAACAAAGCCCTCGAAAGCCTTTCATCAAATCAGTCTTCGGTCCAGCCGTTCAAGAAATCGGTCATCGGTCCAGCAGTTCCTGAGATTACCCCCGAGTAAACAGAATGACAGACAGACACTTTCTGTTACCTCACCTGATAATAGAGGAACAGGGTTCGACCCACGATCGCTAGTATCGTTGATCCATGACTGACGTTTGGTCTTCGAAAATGTTAAAATGTTGCCAAAGCGATTTCGGAAGTCACACTCATTAAAGCAATGAATTTATTGCTAAATACAAATTGTGCGTGATTGTTGTTTCTTAACAAAAAGAAATGACTGGAGTAGTCATCAATTGATTTAACAAGTCCGCGAAAATGTCACTGTTCACTACACGGTTAACTATCTGGCCCTTCCGTGACCAGTGGTCACTGCGGTGAGCAGGGTTTATTAAATTGTGTTCGCAAACTCTCCTGTTACAACTTTCTTCCGAATTATTTTCTGATAAACGTTTTAAATAAAAAATAGTCTCCCACGCGCATGGAACTAGTTAGATATTGAATTACCAAGGGATTCGTGATCTTCTGGTAAATGTACTTCGTAAAAAGAATGGGATTGTAAAATTTTGTTAGAGCAAAATTCAATAAAATGATTTCTAACATATCTAATAGTATAAATCACTTTTCATCGTTGTGATTTGTAACATGTTGAGACTTATTTTAAACAGGAAGTCCAACAAACAACTGAAATATATCTGAACACAGTTACTAGACAATGCGACCGAGCCGTCGGTTGTGTAGCGGGGATAATATAAATCTACAAACATACGCTCAAAAAACATTACCTATAACAATTCTGACGCAGTCGGACAAAAATCGCCGCCACGTAAAGAGATATACTCTCATTCTCCATCAAAACACAGTTATTACAAAACGCGCTTACTCAATGAAGCAATTAAGGACAATGTTCTCTTAACTAAGTTCATAAATGTAACATCTATATGACGACAAAGAGGTATCGTCAGAGTTTTTTTTTACGGAATCGAGGGGCAAACGACGAAACGACATAATTACTATGCCGATGCGTTGAACTCCCCCATATAGGCCACAGGCTACTCACAAACCGTACGAAACGCGACACTGAAGATGTCACTTTAAGGCGGTATTATGCTAGAGGCCAGAGGTACCTCCCCGGTCGTGCCGACCCAATTCCGTTGCATAGGAGGATGTAGTGTCATGCCCTATGCATGGTTAAAACTATACACTACCTCTTCCAAAAAACTTCTACTACGGAAGTCCAAACAAGTCATCGTCAAGACTACGACCATCAGACTTAAAAGAAAAGGCGTCCGTTTTTTTAAGACCCTGATCCTAAGTGACTATGTATAGATATCTAGATTTTAAACTGCCTAGTGGTTTAGTGGAGGTTTGAGTTCTCGTGCTCGAGTCCCGGGTGGCACCAAAAACTATAATTTGGACTTTTCAGTTTCAGGTAACAGCCCAGATCCAAGAAGTGCAGAAGTTACAACTCCGTGCCTCGGAGGCAGTTTACCTGAGCCTCATACAACGTCGTTCCATCGGAATAGGATAATGAGGGACTTGTCTGTGTAGTGTGCGTAGACTCGCTGCTGGATAGTCTCCATAGGCTAGGAGGCTTTAGCCCAGGCTTTTTAAGACCACAAGGTAGATCGAAGATTACGAAACTAATACTCAATAAAAACTCAATAGATGTTACCACTGAAAACTTAAATTCAGTGAACGCAGGCCGCGTTCAGGAGCGGTTATAGAAAAACTCTTTACAAGTTGATCATTACATGCAGTTTCTTACGGGCCACGGAAAACTTAGTAGAAATCTGCTTACTTCCAACTAGTGCCGTCGCCTCTTTGTGGCTGCTCGTCGAGGCTGAGGAATATGAACAAACCGCACCTCACATACTGGGACTGAATGTCGGCTTTGGCAGGAGGAGCGAAATGTAATGCTTAATAATTTTCGAACAGTTACAGGAGTCATTTGCTTTAGTGACCTCGTGGACAAGTTGGGAAACTTTCGTGCCTTAGAACAATTTTGTCATAAATTATATAATTAAATATAACGTGTAGACAACATGTGTTAGGCATTTATATCTCCGTGGCGCATAGCGGCCCGCCTTCTCCTGGCTGCCGTCTCTTTTTCACTGTTTAAGTCATTGCAATCCTGGACCGTCTCCGCTTTGATTGAGGAGGGCAACTGGAACTCCTACTCCTCGTATTTTCTTCTGACTTGATTCGTTACGAGATAATGCTAAAACATATAATGAGCTAATCATCTCGTGCTCTCTGCGATCATATCAAAGGGTCACAAGTGTTTGCCGTTGTCGGTCCTGGAGACTCAGCGGTGGGAAAGTGTGGTGGGCCATGCCCGAATATAAAGACTAAGAGAACATGAATATAATAGGTATTTAGCCTTGATCCGTCGACTGAGAAAGAAAGGTCTCGAGTAAGGCCGCTACACTGCATTAGTCTTGCTATCAGATTATGTGTTGTTAGTTGATATTACCGAGAACAGGCGCTTTCGAATGAGGCACCTCAATAGATGCGGTGGCTCACGACCTTAAATCGCAAAGGTCACCGGCATAAACAAACTTAGGTTGGGCAATGGATGAAAATTAATAATGAATATGAAATGTAAATGTTTTTATACAAAATATAACTATATGGACTGGTTTCACCGGTTTTTATTGAGGTATACCTTAATTGATAAATGAACTACAAACTTCGGTTTCGACGATTCCGTTAGACGTCATTAACATTCCAGTAGTGGACCGATAAGGGCTGATAATGTTGATGATGATTTATTGAATAGTTAAGAGTTACAAATATAACTTTTTAATTCCACAAAATAATAAAAAATCAAATTTTTAGCAAGAGAACGAAGGAGCCAAGACGGCAACGCATCTACACAATAATTAAGCGTGCGGATGTTAATGGGCGTCGATAGTCAAATAGCTCCGTTTGCTCTTTTATACCTTTGTGCTATAAAACAAAAACATAAGTGACGGCTGCTGGCGACCCTGGAGAGACAGTAGCAGCGGTGGGAACATGTGGTGGGCGGGGGCACACTGACGCCGTCTTACGCTACATCAAGCTGATTGTAGACGTAATGATAGGAACACGCCACGAGCTAGCCTTATCGGCTAGTCAATAGCCTATACTTGATAACGATACTTGTAGTCATATAACAAGATTTTTATTGTTTTATAACGCCAAGCCAACAAAACTGTGTACACTAGCCGTCACCCGCGACTTTGCTGGCATTGATATACGATAAACTTGACAAGCGCTGGGTTGGTTGACAAGCGCTTTTTGTATTATGGAAAAAATTAAACTCTGTGTGTCAGCTCTGCTCTGGCACGCTACGAGGATTACTCAGTACACGGTGCATAAACGGTAAAGCGTTACGCGCGCTTGCTCAGTTTGGATCGTTTCCCAAGGTTTCATCCTATATTGACATAAAATTAAACTCTTTGCTTTAGCCCGATAATTTTTAAAATTAGATACTTGAGAGTTTAATTTCGAGTGAAGCCACGGTTATTAAGCAGTAATAAATTACTATCTAATATAATTTAAGGGACGGTTCTACACTCACGGGTCGGATCAAAGGCCTTCATTTTGAATTTTCTATAAAAACTCGTTTCCATCGGAATACCGTTACAGAGTTGAGTTGAGATCTATTTTTATCGCCACTTTGAACTACCTATGTCCATACGGGCTCCCGAGTATAGGTTGCCCTATGAGTTACGAGCGTTCGGAGCTGGTCGGAACTAGCGCGTCTATACAATCGTGCACTGCCCAGATTTGATTAAAATTCCTTTTTTGTTATAAGTATAAGCCATAATGATGCAAATGAGTACTGAGAACCTTTCAATGACTACCGACGTATAGTCGTCGGCATTCATTATAATGATCTCAGTACATTCACATAATTGTTATGCAGACATGCCTGTTTTCCCCTCCCCCCATGGGGAGAGACTACAGCCTACCTGTCGCTTCCAGCGGTAATCTCCTTGGCAGCATGGCACTCACTCTTACTAAAACTTTTAATAACCAATACGCTTCATCCCATTCTGTATCTGCCACCGCACGCATCTACACAAACAGTACTGTGCCTACAAGGACAGCGCTCATAGCTCATCGCGCTCTGTGTTAGACCTATATTATAATTAGAACACGTGTAGACTCCACGTGAATGAATGTACGTCGAGCATAATAAGCAGATTGTGTAGTGAAAAATATGATTGTCAGATCGACAGATATTTCCAGTTCCACACACACACACCTTCGCCAGGTGCCAGTTCCCTAATGGGTTAGGAAGGTATTTCCATTACCCCAAAAAATCTTAATCATCGAATTAGAGATATAATTTTGCATGTCCTGCTGTTATGGCGGTGAACTTTGAGGGAATTGTGCTATGCTGTATTAGGCTTAATCACACCGTGATTGCGGCGGCTTGCAGCGAAGCGGCGTGCAGTTTCAGTGCAATATATTTTTAACTCTATCCTCATTACTTTAATACTTAGTATAGCAGGACCAACTTGAAAAGGTTGTTCAACGCCAGCGGCGCCGCGAGCACTTGATGACTACCGAGCAATCACAGAGATAATATAGATAGAGGAGGAATGCCATAGTGAGACAATGCGAGGAAACAAATGAATAAAAAAAGAGAGAGGGATTAAACCACATTTGTTGCCTCTCGATCTTTATTTGGATTATATCTATGCACGCAATACACTAAAACTGCTCACTTTGACTGCCAGCCGCTCCCGTCTAGGTGTGAATTGATCCTGAATTTGATCTTTTGTTAGTTTGAATCCGTTGAAATACTGACTGTACGTCAGCAATAACAGTATTTCAACGGATTCAATATCAGCGCCGAGACCATATGAACGAGTACAATTAGGGACAAATTGAAGAAAAACATTAATTGATTTGACAAAAGCATCTGGAGCGACGTGAAACCTACCAAGTGTAACAACATTTTACAATTGCCACTTGCTACACTTTAATCATTACAATGAAACGATTTTTACGGATTTTGGGCTACGTTGGGCGAGTTAAATAATTAAATAAACTGCGATAAAAATCATAAAAATAGTTTTGTTGTAATGAGCAACATTCGCGGGAACTTAAGACATCTACACTTACATCAGCGTATTAAAACACAGCTTTCTGTAGAATGTAAATATTTATTTATCTTCACATCAGCATATCACAAATAACTCGTTCAGAAACAAAAGAAAAAAAGGACTAAAAATATATCACATACTTTTATATATTTAATGCCTGCACCGCATGGCGATATTTCACAGCGCCGATTTCTTTTTCTCGCAATTCTGTTCGACGTTTCTTTATAAATCCTCGAGTTTCTCTGTCCTGTGCCAGGAATCAGCATGAAATGTGAATATTACTGATATCACACAGACTCCTGGCGAAATAAGAAACGCAAGATGTGCGAGCCCATCATCGACGTGGGTATAACGTTCCCATAGAGGAATACGTCCTCCGCTCAATGTCGGAGTTATTTAGCTGATTTGACAACTGCGCCTACAGTATTGTAGCGCCAGCCTTGGACGAGCACGCCGAGAGGTCATGGGATTGTGGTACGCAAGTTAATATTTGTAGTGCAGGAGGACGGCGGAGCATTCGTTTTTATAATATAGGGGACAAGTGAGCAGTCCGCGCTTCTTGATGACCAGCGACGCCCATAATAATAATAATATCTGTAGACTCATCACACCACGTTAGCCTAGCCCTAGGCTAAGTACCGTAAGGGCTCATGTCCCAGGTATTGGACAACGGAAATATATTTAGTATTATTATAAATTTAAGAAATTTTATATATTAGAGATATTTATTATATAAATACATACAACACAACAAACTGCATAGTATAGCGGACACTTTACGGTCGTATCAGTGATCAAGAGGTAACTTTCCGGTCGTGGCAGCCCAATCCGGCTGCAGCGTAGAGCACTATTTATTGGCAAAATATTCATTGCCGTTCATCAGTGGGCGTGGGAACGGTTGTGTCGCCCACTCGCCGATCTCAGTGCGAGCGGGTTCACATTCCATGACGGGCGCATCATTTCGGTCATCGCAAATCCATTTCGGAATTAATTTATTATCGACTTAACAACTTGAAACTAAATGATGCAATTAGATAGAATATTTTCATAGGGGGCTAACTAGCGGCCTGCGACTGGCGACTGCGTCTGCTTTGCACTATCTCTTACTCTCTTACTACTGCTACTAGGGGACTGCGGCACTCGCAGCAGCCGTATTCGCATCAACATTAGGTATAGCAGTCACACCCGACTTGTGAGGGCGTTAGTATAACCGGTCGTTCCGGTCCGATTAGGCTGCAATGTAGCAATAG
>JAFELO010001302.1:161359-211448 GCA_017140195.1 Eumaeus atala | reverse complement strand
ACAGTAGAGAGTTTAAGAAATTTTATACTTATCAAATAATTTGTTATAATAATTGTGTTATGTGGGATTGAACATTAAATAATAAAATATATTATTTTTAAAATATATTGAGTTGTAATAAATTATACAATTTCAATTGTATAATTTATTCTTGAAACATTTTGAGATGAATCAAATGGATTTAGGTAGTAATTTATTTATCAATTGATTATAAGTGACAAATTCATATTTAAATATTTATTTTGGTTTATCTCTTGTGACCATAAATGTCAATTATTTGGTGTAGTGATATTATTATTTTTCAGACAATAGCTGTTGCATCAATATCTATTGTTCCAATAGAATCAAATATTCTTATTACTTAAACATGTACAAAGGTCAACTGAACAGATGCAGAAGTGATGGCTTCTGTAATGTTGGAGGGTAATAGACAACAAAATTGTAGCTTGTATATGTTTATAGTGAGAATGTATTATCGTTTATTGTACCTTCAGTAGAAATCAACAATACACTATGTAATCTTCAACATTTCCTCTACATCTATCAATTTCAATTACCACCGATTAATTTTATTCCCTGCCATGTGCATGTGTCCGTCAGGGCACAAATTCTATAACAAACACACAGAGAACTGATCAAGACGTAGATTCTGTCAACATACCTGCTAAAGAAACCGGACAATCCTTTCTTTTTCAACTTGGCGTCATTTGCCGAATTTACATCGGCTAATTCATCCTTAGATTCATTAGAACCAAAGGAACACTCCGAGAGGCTGGACACTGTGCTGGAGAAGGAACCACCATCCTTGCCTCTTTTGTGGCCACTGACACTACCACCCCACTGAAGAGTGCTCTTGGGGGAATCACTTGTTTCACTAGTATCACTCTTCTCACATGTCGATATTGAAAAGTTCCCCTCGTCACTGAAACTACTTTTCTTCGACAGCTTGTCAATGTCGTCCGACTCGGGTGAGTTCTTCACAGGCCGGGGGCTTACGAAGTGCAACTGTTTCGTTATTGGATTATACGCGAGTTGGATATTATCTAGGGCCTCACTTAAACGCATTCCACCTTTTTGGCACGGCGACGACATTGCAATAAATTAAAGGGCAGAATAATGTTACTGTCTAAATCCATTCTTCATGTGTTTGTTTGAAAAACACGTTGTCACTTCCACAGTTAGAAAAGTACATATTCATATTACGATAATTTCAGTACACAAAAATTGTTGATAGTCTTTTATAAATCATTAACACTTTACGTTTGATGCAAGCCAACAAATACTGTAGATTACGGAATGGTCAAACAAATATGGACACGAAACATAAAGAGCTAGATTTATAATTAATTACAATAATTGGCTACAGTAATTTTCATAACAAATCAAACGAACCTAAAACAAACGTAAACCAACACCTACTCTAGACCTTTTTCTTTTGACTGTAAAGTTGTAGAATGTAATTTTTTTAAGTCAATTGTCAAACTCAAGTTTAAAGTTGACATTGACCGTTGTCATATCCACTTTTAAATGTGTCAAATTGATCCTACTTCTTCTTTAATGCTAGAATTGGCCATTATTGTATTTAAATGATATAAACTATAAATTACGAATAAAATTCAATCCAAATGTTGTTGGTTTTTATTAAATTATTTAAGTCAATTAAAATAAACGAATAGAATTTATACGTGAATCTATAATTTTAAATTAAATTCCTGTGAAGACCAACACTGATATATTACGATCAGATTGATCTAGTACAGTCCGAAGGTGGGAGGTGGTGACAAGATTCTTCGAAACCGGCGTGTTTGTATGACAAGAGTAATCAATGTAGTGGGGACAAAGCAGGTATGTAAGGATCATTGACTTATGAAGGTGTATTTATAAATCATTAGGGTACTGGTGTGAAAATGTGTTGTACTTTTAATGATGCTCACTTTTTGGCTACACTTTTCTTATGATCGATATCATTGAACCAATGATGAATTTTACCCACCACTTATAAATACGTTTTCATTCCTTGAATTAAGAATTCTTCTTCTAATTTGAATATACAAAAATAATTCAGGACTAAGAATTGGCCGAGCTGCGTAGGACTTCAGTGATAATTGGCAAATATATTAATATACCAAATACATTGTAAAAGATTTGACGATTTTAGGACATGGTAAGTAATGGTCCTATGAAACCAAACAAAAAAATATTATAATACGAAAATATTGATTATATACTTAGTAAATTTCACTGAATTTAGTGTTAGCCCCGGGCGCATCCCGCGTGTGGATGATTAGCTGCCGCCCGTTGTAGGTAAGAATTTCGAAAATTAGGTCTATTCTTTTACATATTCTGAATCGGAATCGAGTTTTGAATACGCGCTATGATTTTGTACAGGGCCTTAAAAACATCCTGTAGTATAATTACGATTTGACTTTGCTCAATTCTCTATTAATTAAAAAACATTTCTATATACCAGTACCAAAACCGCATAGGGCACCTAAAAATATACAAATAAAACAAAACTGTGTAAAAATAATTTAATTTGGTGTCTTGGTTCAAAATATTAATTACAATATTATTCAGGTATTAAGTGTAATATAAAAATATGTGAATATTATTTACACTCTGTTACACACAAGGTCAACTGTCACTAATATCGCCGTATATCACTCGCGATTTATAAAAGTAATAAATAAATAAATAAGTAATCCTAAAGGGAAACTCAACTCCTCTCTTCGTTGCTTAACTCCGGGAACAGCTCCAGTACACACAGGTCCAGTAGGTTGTACACTAACTGAAAATATAGTCAAGTTATTCTTTAAGAACTTAAACAGGTAGTGCAATTGCCCCATTCCAGGCGAATCGGGCCGGCACAACACTTTCAAAGTGGCTATGCTGAAGCGTTTTGTATCGTTTGTAAGGTCCCGGTGGCTCATTTGTGGGGAGGAAGGATGACAAAACAATGTAAGCTTTGGTAGTGCGCATATTAATGGGCGTCGGTTGTCACTAAAACGAAAAGACCAGTAGAAGCTGAGGCAACGTTAACCTGTTTGTTGAGTGCGGGGTTCTGTAGCATATGATGGGTGTGCGCCAGTGCGGGCCGCAGACCCGGCACCAGCGTCGCCAGGGCTCCCGGCACCGCCGCATTGAGGCGCCGCGCAGCCTTCTCCCGCTGGGCCTCCGCCTCCACTCGCGGGGAGGACAACTTGCCGAACAATAACTCTGTAACGCAATTGTCGCTCGTGACTATACGTAGAGCAACAGGAGCGACCGCGTGTATAAAACGTGGCTGATAAAAGTGTGTGTGTCTCGTGGATGTGGTGTTACTCGAACAAACATGATTCTGAAGTGAAGGAGCGCAAGGGATGCACGTAGGCGCGGTAAAGCTTTACGCCGGTGTGCGCTTGATTGCTCGTTCGTTGTTCCACCCCTTATATTTTTCCAAACAAAAGAGTAGGCTCTAAAACGCAGAACATAGGCGGCGCCACTGTTGATAAATAAAAAATATATGGACTCGAACGTAGCGGGTATGCCAATACACGTTATTCCCGCGATCGCGTTTTCGTATTCGGTCCAGGTCATAGATGTACAAACGTCTGTGCCCACATCATCGTTCGGCTAGAATATAAATTAATAAGTACCCAACCACAAAAAAATACAATAAAATAGTACACGCGCACCGCTAAAACCTCCGCATCTCCAACGAAGTCCTGACAGTACCCACTGCTGCTCAGGGCTAGTCCAATGTCATGTGACAAGTTGACAAACATTATGATGATCAAACGTGTAAAACTCTCACCGTGCCCCAGCCGTATGAGGTGCGCGAGCCGCCTCTCATTCAGAAGACTCCGCAGTGTCGTGTCGAGTGCGGTGGTGAAGACGCTGTCCACCAGCGAGCGCGCAGCGCCCAGTAGCGTGCCGAGCACCCTCGTGAGGACTACTGGCGCCCGCACCAGCTTCACCACTGAAACATCGGTTTATATCATAGCAGCAAGTGGGTCGTCTAGTCCAGTGGTTGCCAAACAGTACACAATACCCACCCCCCCCATGAGTATGCATGGCTTCAGACTAAAGCAAACAAAACTGCGATCAGCTTTTTTTGTTGTACAAAAATGAGTCGAACACGTTTACCACATTAAATACATTAATGTTGTCGTTGTGTGGTACTTGAAATTTACCCTAGAGCCTTTAAAATTTTAATAAATATTGGCCGCGTGTCACAACTGTTCATTGCAGCACCACCCGGCCGATTGGCGAGGAGATGTGGAACGCACGAGATCATCTGGAAACCCCGCCCCGCTCCCCGGTCTTTTGCGCCTGCCGCTGTGCCGGGCTGCGAGCGCGTTTTTTTGCCTAATTACTTATCAGTTGTGGATTTGCGCTTTCATTAGTTCCGAATTCTGATCTTTATGTGATTTTTTGGCTTCGAATTGTGTGATTGAGAAAATGTTTTATTGGAACGTGAACTATTATATTTCGTGTATGCTAGAGTCACCTAAGTGCATATGTTAGACGACAGGTCTCTTGTCAACATATGTTACTAGCGTGAGTGACTCCGGTGTTATGTGAATATTTGTAAAGAAACTTGTTTACACATATTGTCCAAACTCATGTTTACATATTATATACAGAGAGATCATACAGAGCTGTTAATGATATCATGAACCTTTTTTTGTTGAAGCGGGGAAACGCATTTACGCGTCTTCACTGGCCCTGGGCGGGGTCCAGTGGTGTGTGGGGCTCGCGGCACATTATAGTGCCGAATACCCACAAAAACCACCGCGAGTGACGCTTTTGGTAAGGTGCCCCGGAACAGCAAATCATAAGGGCACCTCGACGAATAGTAAACCCCCATTGGAATAGTGCAATGGGGCGAGGTTCTTATCCTCGTCTCTTGCCCCGTGTGCAATAGCGCCGCTTTATTGTTTTTTGCTCTTTAATCCCCTGTTCTTATAAGAGGGGTACAAAGAGCATACACTTTCCCGGTTCAATTAGCTTCGCCCAAGGTGTCTCGAATCCCCCCAGGCCACTGAGCCCCACCGCCACGACAAGGCTTGCGCCACGGTGGGGATCATGAACTTCCATAACCACATATTGCCTTAGATGCGGTCTCGTGCTCACTCGCATGCTCGTCCCAAATGCACTTATTTAAATATACATTTTTATATTTCTCCAGCTCGAACGACCAATGATACGACGTCTGTCTCCTTGCCTGCTAGCCCTGGTTAATCTGTCTGTCTGTTGCTGTGCTTGTCCGTCGGTTTGTAGGTGTACTCACGTGTGAACACGGCGCACTGCGTGAAGCCCCGCACGAGCTGCTGGTGTGCCGCGTCTCTGTCCGTGACTGCACAGTGCACGCCAAAGTTGTCGCCGAACACGCTCGCGTGTACGTTGCGCGCCTGTGTCGGTCGCGAGCGGTGAAGCTCCTCATACTCGCTCACTTCTTGCGCTTCTTCCACCTCGCGCGTGCCCTGCTTCCTGTGCAGAAATTGGAGCATAGGTATTGCTTCAACTACATACAGACACAGACACACACACACACTCACTCCAGTGTAAGATCTAAAGACACATATACAGCCACAACAATGTGACGACACGCTCTAGATAAGAACGCAAGCCACGCTACACCAGAACACTGTTATCATTTATATATGCTACTATACTGCGGGTGACTGAACATAGTCACACACTTGTCCCGTCGAGTGCAACTGTTACACTGCGCTGACTGCGTCTGGTGTCCCTCAACGTTCCACCGCATGGAACTGCTACACCTATGACGTGATCTTGTCGGTACAGTACACTCACAGCGCCTGGTATCTCTCCTTGTCGGCGCACACGAGATAGTTCGCCAGGAAGGCCTCCAGATGCTGGCCTCTCTCTTTACGAAGCCTGTGGGCGACGGAGTGGTAGATGTGACCCAGGTCCGTCGTCGCGGGAGCGGAGGCCTGCACCGCGAGAGCGAAGTCCCCGTCAGCCGTGAGGAACGCGTGTAACAGCTCGCTGCTCTGAAGCAATCGGATCCTGAGCAGTCTCTGCAGGAAGTCTTCATACTTGTAGCGGAGTGTTTCCAACGGGCTGTTGTCTCTGGAAACATATTTCAGTGAATGAAGTCATTATGGCGTACAGATGGAGAGAGATAGAAGGTGCGGACTGCGTGCAGTAAAGTGACAAGCGTTAATGAACACTGAGATGCATCGGGGTGACAGCTGACACTGTCACGCAACAGTCCAGTGAAAAAAAAGCTTTGTTACGCAAGCAAAAACACTGAAAGTACCTACAAAACAGATAAAATCGGCTTTGCTGCTCACCTGCGGCTGGGTAGAGGCAGCTCGGCCAGCAGTGTCTCTCCATGAAACTCCAGCAGCTTGCTGCGCAGCAGGTGGAAGTCGTGCTCCGAGCGCTCCGCCGCCCACAGCTGGGCCGCGCGCGGGTCTGCGCGGTGCACGCCCAGCGTGAACACCCGCACTGTGCCCCGTCGTGGCGCCGCTTGCTGCAACAAACATTTGTTGCGAGTTAATAAGAGTTAACAAATAATACATCGGAAGCAAACAGACCGTAGCCTTATAGCTGGTCATGGCAGGGTCTATATAGAACAAGAACCAGCGGTTTACGTGAGGAATAGGAACTACTAAACGGATTGTGCTTGCACTAATTTTTTTTCGAAATGTATACATAGATAGATAGATATCCAACATACCTACATGACAATAAAATACAAATGTTTTTTATTGTTTAATAACATCTTCCCGTAATACCCCGCTAAAACATGCACAATTTGGTGCTCTTTAGTGGCGTACCCGCTGTTCCGTTTGTTTATTCTGTGCTACGAGTCAGTGTACTTCACTTGCACACACATGCACACGTACCGTGTGTTGCTGACGCGAAGACATGCCACTTTTGTGTGACAAACAGGTTAATTGGGTTCTATGAAACTTATGGTGCAAGTGAAACCTTTATATTTAAATATCACGTGACAAGTGAGGCGAGCGATGTGTGCCATGTAGACCATCTGCTGTGCAGCCGGCGCTCCTGATAGGGCGACATGCGTAAGGTGATCAGAACTATCTAGACGCCAATAACTGCCACTTGACACAATAACAAGCACCCACCAGCCTGCGCTCGACGTTGGTGAGCACAACCTTGTAGGTGCTAAGGTCGTGGTCCCCGGAGTCGTCGGCCACCAGCGAGTCCAGATACTGCAGCAGGTGCTCGTCTATGTCGCCCCTGTCCTCTCCGTCCAGGCTGTCCAGCTCCTGGCCGTCTGCCAATGGCTTGCGACTTCGCAGTCTGTTAGCTATCTTGGACAGGTTGAATTTGTCTTGAGGCCTGGAAACAATATTTAATATAAAGAGTGCAGCTATCTCACTGACATGTTTGAGGTTTTGTTGAACCAAGAATTATTGGATCTGTCTTATTGACATTATTAATTAAAATATTTGTTAGTATGTAATCCTTGCGGCCCGTAAATATTGTACCCAGGGCTATTTATATTCGTCCCCCTGGGCCTCTGCTATACTCTGCTTCCAGTCCCGTGACCTTACTGTTTGAGGCCCGTTAATATCCCCTCTTTCCTTACAAAATTATCCTGCGCTTACACTCTAATCGGGACCCTTAACGTCCAGGCTTTGTAATTTATCCGAATTATGTTATTGCTACGCCACTGCCTCGCTTACAGTGTCTGACATTCAGACCGTCTCTTATTTCCTCTAAATCAAATTAACAATAACAATAATAATGTAAGTGTCGGCATACCTCTTGGTCATTTGCTTTTGATAGCCTGCAGTGACTCGCGGTCCGATGAATAGCTTGTAGAACTGCAATTCACGTAAACAACACTTATATTAGATACGCGAGTGTGTGCATGTGCGTGCGTGTGTGTGCGTGTACGTGCTGTTGTGAAGAAAATGTGTTTCCTTTAATAACTTCTAGACATCGTTACAGAATATTGTACACTGACGATTATTAGCATATGATAATATGCAACGCTTACTTCTTCGCTGTGTAGGAACCTGGGCAGCATGAACTTCTCCAGAGTGAACTGGGACTGCCGCGCCGCCTGGTACAGAGCTTTGCTCGTCTGTAGCCTGAAGAACAAAATACATAAAATATTTGTACATACCAATTAACATGATGAGATTTCATAAAATACCGTTGCTTGAATTTCAGTCAATTTCCTGTATTCTCCGAGCTCTTACTAACAGTATAGCAGCATAGCCTATTGGAGTTAGTCCATTGGTCACCTTTTAACGTAACTTTTTTTCCCAACCTGAACTCATGCTGTGGCAGCGAAGAGAAGTCCAATACAGCTTCATCGGACTGCTTGAGTGCTCGTCTGGCGACGAGACTTGGTTTAAGGTCGAAAGAGGGACCGACCCCGCTCTTTCCCGCAGATGGGAGAGATGCTTCCGGATATGAGTGTTTATAATAGCAAATTTAAGTATTATTACCATAGCCAGAGGACCCTGAGATCCCTCCTCCTCCGACTCTGACGTCTGGGGCATATCGCACGTAGTAGCTAGAATGGCTACGGCGCTGACATGAACGCTTGGCTCATGGAGAGTATCATGACCGGGATTCTTTCATTGCTGTAGCAATATCACCATGTATAATCAGCCTAGCTGATGCATATTTGAGAAGATTGGATAAATAATCGTGCCCCTAGCCGCCCGAACCCCTCACCTGGTGACATAGGCGGGCCCCTCATCCAGCAACCCCTGCAGCTCCTGCAGCAGGGCCGGTGGCAGCTCCAAATGCGGCACTTCGGCGTCCAGGTAGTAATGGTACAAGCGCTTCGCTTCGGAGTACAGGTTTTTCTGCTCCGATGTGCTCAGCTCGGGGTTCAGGATCTGGCTTTGGAATGATTCTGAAATTTTACATATAAGAACTTGTAAAGAAGTTGTTACATACAAATAAAATTTAAATGTCTGTTAGTGATTTCAAAATAACTAAGTTTTTTATCTACCAAGTCTGTTATTTCAAAGATTATCATCACCGTCATTATCAGGCCTTATCGGTCCACCGCTGGACACAGGCCTCTCTCAACGAATGCCAAGACGATCGATCTCCTGCTACTCGCATCCATCCCGGACCAACTACTGCAGGGAGATCACTGCATGTAGACTACTACATAAAAAGTCAATAAAAAAGATTCAGTCCGTCTGCCATTTTGTATGTATCTCAGTGCATACGTTACGTTATTCCAGACATAAAGGAGAAATAAAGAGAGAGAGATAGTGAAGAGCATACCTAATCCTTAAAGGCCGGCAACGCGTCTATAAGACCCTAGTCTTTCAGATGTCTATGGGCGGCGGTATTCACTACCTACCTGCTCGTTTGCGCCCTATCTCATAAAAAAGCGCTCCGCATTTTGGGGCATAAATACGAAGATGGACACTCACTGATGTCCTTGTAGAACTGCAGCACGTATATGCTGTTGGTGGTCTTGAGGTGCTGCATGAGCGCGTAGAAGTGGTCCTGGCGACTGATGAGCATCTCCAGGTCCACCCGCAGCAGCCGCGGTCTCTGTCCGTACACTTCCGACTGACGGACAAAATTCTCCAGAAACTCTACCTGGGGTAGAAAATTAAAGAGAAACTTTTCTACAGACGGTTAAAATGACGTATGTCGCATTACACACGGTTACATCTGTAGCATATTGCCGCATAGCAGATGATATACGTAGCACGTGATCATCGCCCGCCCGAGCTAACCTCATGGGCTGTACATTTTGTCATGTGACGTCAAGTGAAATGATATAACAGATTCCCTTGCATCATGGTATCCTATAACCACATAAATTTCTCCATTGAATTATTTCTTACGCAAAGAACGGTTATATTTTTAAGTGTTTAGTCTTTTGTACTCTATAGGCATAAAGCACTGTCTATTTTCATGAATTGTGCGTACGTCTATAGAGGCATCTCGTGAGTCAATACAAGATAGTCAAAAATGTAAATAGCGCCTGCGAGATAGCTGTTCCTGTATGGGACGATGTACCTTAGGTCTAGTCTGTCGAAGCGACTAGTGGCTGAAACATCCACTTCTCATGAAACCTATACACTAGTAGCTAGTTAACACGGAATTTTTTAATGAATGCCAAGACGACCGACCTCCTGCTACTCGTATCCATCCCGGACCGGCTACACACGCACATCCTAATCCCACCTGGTGAACGGTCGACCAACACTTCGTTTTCCTAAACGCGGCCTCCACTCCAGAACCTTACTGGCCCATCTGCCCATCACTCGTTCAATGTTAAAATTTAACACTAGAGCGTGCGTTTTAGATAATATGCGATTTTGTACAGTGAAGTACAAAACATCAATATAGTGTTGCCTCTAGTGCCATACGGTCGAGTCGACTGGGAGCGGCACGAGGGAGGCTCCTCTCTGCTGCGGCTGCTGACGCGATTCATGCGGTTTGTGAGTGGTCGGCGTTACACGTCAGGGTGTGAAGGAGAGTAACACGCAATCGTTGCCCTAATAAATATGCGGATGTCTATGGGCGTCTGTAGTAATCGAAACGTTCGGACTGCTCGTTAACGTGCACACAAAAATGTATATGTATGTTTGTTCCTTTGTGGCATTTTGTAGATCAATTCGAGGTCAATTTTGATGAAACGTACATCAGTGCGATTAAACCTTTCAAGTGGCACTGAATAAAAATAGTGATCAAAATACAAGGTAGCGTCTACGAGGTAGTGTTATAATGAGTGTGGTCGTAAACTGCCTAATTAATCTAATAAGTAAAAATCATTAATCAATTTAAAAAAATATTAATCTAAAGTGTGTCTTCGCGTAAAATTCCGAAATCAATACCCACCTCGTAGTTGGGAGTGAGAGGTGACGCCGCCATCGTCTCGTCGCCCGTAGCCAGCACGACGAGCGTGTTCAGCTCGTGCGGGTCGGCCAGTGCGTCCGTCAGCGGCAGGAGCACCCAGCCCGCGAGTATCTCGCGCACGAGCACACGGAACACCCTGCGAGAGGTCCACGGAATATTACCATCAACCTCTAAGGCTGCCCCTGGACCATTAGTTCCCAAAAGTTTCTAAGCCACAACTCATACAATTCCGGCTGGGGACCCTCCTAAAGGCTATATGACGAATGAGAATAACCAATTAAGGAGGGTACTCCTTAATTGTTTCTCATTTTGGCGCCAAAACTCACTCTATTCAATCAAAATATTGTATTTTGCGATATAAAAATGGAGTGGGGTGATAAAGAGAGAACAGAATCGCTGTGATTGCATTACACAAAGTAGGTATGGAGACAAATGCAATTTTTAAAACTCTCCATACACTTGTTATTAGTCAAATGTTTGACAAACAGACACGCCGGTTGCGAAGACTCGGAACCACCTTCGGTCAGTACCCGACCAATTTCGTGGTATGTTAGTCTGTGTCTTCCCGGTACCTACATCCTGCCACATTCGCATTGTATATCTGTTTCGTAAACCTTACATCTATCATTCTTTCTACATGTCCGAACCATCGGAGCATTCGCTTTCTCATTTTAACACCGATACTTTCATGCATTCCTAATCTCTCTCTCACTTCTTTATTACGAACGCGGTCAGCAAGGGTTACGCCACATTTTTTTCGCAACAACCTCATCTCGACCGCATTAATACTACTAATCCCTGCACACACTCTTCTTTGTACTTTCCATCCCTGTTAAACACACAACCAAGACATACAAATTCATTCACTTGTTCCAGCGCTACATCATCGACCATAATTCTTACGTCAGTTTTGGTTACTTCCCTTTCAAATACTAAAACCTTAGCATTCTTCACGTTCATGTGTAAGACCATATTCTCACAGTCATTTTTCATAATTGTGATTAGTGATTGTAGCTCAGATGGAGTGGAGCCTAAAGGTACAGCATTGTCTGCATAAAGCTGGCAGTTCACCACTAAATCACTCATTCTCATTTCCACATTCAACGACCTCAATCGCTGGATACACTTATCCAGATATAAGATAAACAGGCGAGCCTGCTTAACGCCAATGTTGACATCATACCGGGGCCATATGTTGCCTTCCACCCGCACACATGCTTTGCAATCCAAGTATATGGACTGCAAAGCACGCAGCAGAGGCCCATCTATCCCATAACTGGGTAATAAGTAGCAAAGCATCTTTAGCACAACTCTCGCAAACGCTTTCTTCAGATCCACAAAACCGCAGGAAACCTTCTGACCCATAGCCAGATGCTTCTCTACGATGTTGCGAAGTGAGAAAACTTTATCCACTCATCGTGAAACCCTCTTGTGACTCCCACAACATTCCTTTGGACATTCCTTTCAATGATTTTTCCATACACTTTCGATGCTAAGCTGATCAAACTGTTGACCCTATAGATATTGCAGTCCATATGTGAACCGTTGCCTTTATACAAAGGTACGAGGATCGCACGTTGCCAGTCTTCGGACACTTTAACGTTCCTCCAACAGGTGTTACAGAGGACCCAAAAATAGTCCCTGACTTGGTCTAATCCCGCAGCCTTTCCGTTTTTCATGTCTTATCGCCCATAGAACCTCTTCCATAGCTATGTCCTGATATGCCGCCCCGGCCACTGCATCATTTACGGAGACAGAGGCCGACGCAACATCCCGGACAGACTCATACATATCTCCAAAATATTCACTCCATCGTTTTAACTTGCTTGGAAACGACAAACCGACCGGCCCGATTCGGCTCCAATGCAGCAATAACACTTATACTTGCCTGTAGTACATAACGCAGGGCTAGGCCAACGTACTGTGATGAGTCCATAGGTATCCTTATTATTATAATGATAACCACTCACCCTAAACCCATATCCCCCCCTCCATTCCATCGTGAACACAACGCAATTACTAGTTAGCTATTGTTGACGCGTATGACTTTTTTTCCGGAGGGGATGCTATTACATTTGCCATAACAGTTCATTGGACTAGCAACGATTATGAACGAAAACTTAATTACTTATAGCATTATCATTTAACGATGCTTGCCTGTCCGCCGAAGGCTTGAGACACGAAGTAAATATTCTATTATCAAGTGTTTGGACAAACATAAAGAAGTGTAAATATAGTAATTGTAGGCTATGCTCCGTTGGTTCAGACATGCAGAAAAATATCAGATGAGAGGACGGAAAGCCCAGACTGCCTAAAATAAATCCATTGATTTTAGGCAGTCTGGTACATAAACCAGTGCTGATTGACAACTGACCGAAACGACGAACTTAAAAGAAAGATAGGGAAACAAAATTTATTACATTATATTCTTCTTTTCGAAAGTAGAACGCCAAATTTGAATTTATTCGAACTGATAGAATTTGTGTGAAACTTTCTCTGCCGTAAATTTTCTCAACGATGGAAAGAAAAGAGGTTCGCGCGGTGATAAAGTTTTACGTTTTAAAAGGGAAAACAGCAACCCAGATTAAAGTCAAGCTAGATAGTGTTTTAAGTAATACTGCTCCTGCATTGTGTACAGCTAACACCTGGGTAGCTGATTTTAAACGTGGGAGACAGAGCTGCGAAGGCGCCAACAGGTCTGGCCGTCCAAATGAAGTCACGAGCCCGAACATGATCAAAAAGTTTCAAAAAATCGTTTTGAATGATCGGCGCTTAAAGTTGCGGCAGATAGCGGAGACGGTAAGCATTTAAAATGGAAAAGCTTTGCGCGCGATGGGTTCTGCGTCTGCTCACTGTTAACCAAAACCAATGTCGAGTGGACGATTCCTCGGAGTGTTTGGCGCTGTTTAAGTGAGATACTAACGAGTTTCTGCGGCGTTATGTGACAGTAGATTGAACATGGATACATCATTATACTCCTGAAACAAAAGAACAATCTAAGCAGTGGACTGAGAGCGGAAAACCTGCGCCGAAGAAAACAAAAACGGTTTTGTCGGCCGGCAAAGAGATGGCGACAATTTTTTGGGATGCTCAAGGGATTATTTGAGCGGATTATTTCCAAAGATGGAAAACAATAAATGGAGGGTATTAAGAAATCAAAAAGATACGGAAACTCATTAAGAAAAAAAAAAGAGTTTTATTCCGC
Organism: Eumaeus atala; assembly: GCA_017140195.1. NCBI lineage: Eukaryota > Metazoa > Arthropoda > Insecta > Lepidoptera > Lycaenidae > Eumaeus > Eumaeus atala. Next base: position 197,410 of record JAFELO010001302.1, on the reverse strand, counting down.
CACGACGACACACTCGTGAAGAAATGGTTAGGTGGACGAAGAATTTCACCAAATGAAAAAGTCATTGTTGCCGTAGACTAATATTTTGAGGGGTTAGAGAAAACATTTTATCAAACTGGTGTAACGGCATTGGAGAAGCGCTGGACTAGATGCATAGAGGTATAAGGAAATTACGTTGAAAAATAAAATATTTTTAAATAGATTATTAAAGCTTTTCTTTTTCGTTTCGGATACTTATCAATCGCCCCTCGTACATATAGGTGTCATTGTGAATTTTTGGTGGTATGATGTGAGTCAGCAGTACTTCACCAGTCGTGCCTGCCCGATTGCACCATGGCATTACCTCTAACAAATATTCTTCTATCACACTGATGTTGGGCATCTTTAATGAGATCCGAATACCCCTCTGTACAATGTAATGCGAACAAAACATTGCATTCCACAACTGTGTGATACTCACGGTGTATTAACCTCGGAATTCCTTAGCAGATATGGCATCAAGGTCTCGGTGAGAGAGCGCAGGTAGCGCAGCTCGGCGTCCCTGCTGCTGGCCGCCACGTGGACAGCTCGCACGTGCGCGTCCACCGTGACATGTCTCAGTGCGCACGGCACGAGGCTATCGATAATGAAACGGGCGTAGTTTATCTGTTAGGTAATACAAACAATTAGAAAAAAATCTGATGTCACAAGGTCAAGGCACAGGCTAAATATGCGAGAACGCGTCTACGCGCCTTCACCAATCCTGGGTATTGGGTCACCAGACTCGGTGATGGTGAGGCTCATGATTGAGGGTAGTGACGAATACTCACTGAAGTAACTGCGAGTGCAATCAATGAAGAGAGTACCCTGGAAGTGTTAATCAGGACACTTCGGACAGGACAGCGTTTTTCCAGTCAGTCCGTACTGGAAAAACGCAACCTCCACAGAGATCCCACATGAACCCATCCATCAAATTTAGGGCCAGAGCAAGGGGACAATTGACCCTTTCTAGCACCATCTCCCATGAGTGACATCACATCTTCCTCCTACACTCTATTCCACTCTTTGTATAGGAGGGATACAAAGAGCAGCCTTTATAATTGAAACTGGTGTCTGAGTGCCAGCCACCCAGAATGAGTCAGTGTGAAGTAATTGCAAGGCCAGTGAAGATGAGCGCCATTGACCAGATGAGGAAACAAGACAATAACAGCGCACACTAAATGTATTGACAAATCGAGTTTTGATCGTGGACTAAAACAAAACAGTTATCACAACAAGGTAAACAACAACAATAATACATCATTGAAGATTGGTACAAAAACTTTAAAATAGGTATAATGATGTTTTTTGCAGATAGGTTTGTCACACACACCTTCACACCGGTTCACTAGTAGTAGGTAGAGAGTAAAGAGTGCCACAAAACACAATCCATACATACGTGTCTGTCTCTCATGTTTCCACAGTCATAACCCATATACAAACATGTTTGACAAGTGTGCAAATTGTGGAATTATGAAAAGACTATGTCTGTGAGGGCAGATAGTGATTGTGATATTGGCTAAGATGTCATAAACTGTTACATACCTTAAGTGCTCTTCGTACAAGTGATGCAGAAGCATATCTTAACTGATGCCGCATTTCATCCACAAAAAAAGGTTGCAAAGTGATTTTACTATACCATGTATTTATAAATTGTTCTAAGATTGTATTATAAAACTGAAATAAAAATGTTAAAGTCAGGAACCTTGTCTTACTAAAAGACTATGGCCTAATTCTCCCGTCCAAATGTATTGTTACAATTTATGAGGACCGTATGCTTAATAGAACATAATTATGAAATAAAAATAGAAGATTGCAATTGCTGCATTGCAGCTGAATTTGGCAAGGACCGAAAAAATTGGTGATTCTGTTACCTACCATGGTTTAAGCCTTGTCGTGGCGTTGTGGAGGCTTAGTAGCCTGGGGTGAACCCATTCGAAGCCAAATGAACCGAGGGGGATTTTTGTACCCCGCTTATTAGAAGAGGGGGCTTAAAGATCAGGAGGAGGAATCTCTCTCTGTACCCCTCTTATAAGAAGATGGGGCCTAAGAGCAACAGGGGGTGTCGCTTTTGCGCACGGGGCAAGGGCGTGGATGGGAACCTCACCCCATTGCACTGTCCCAGAGTCGGTGGGGTTCTCCTGTAGTGCTGGGTAACCCCTTATGTGGAGATGGATTTGGTCCCTTAGGGGGCTGACTAGTCGTCAAGGTGCCCCCATGATTGTTGTTCCGGGACACCTCACCAAGGGTGGCACTGATGGCACTTGTGGTGGTTTTTGTGGGTATTCGGCACCATCATGTACCTCAAGTCCCAAACACCACTGGACCCTACCCAGGGCCGTTAATGGTGTGTAAATGTGTTTCCCCAGTCAACAAAAAAAAAAGGTGATACTGTTACAATATCACAGCTATGGACAATTGGACTAGGTGGCCTATTGGAGAGGAGAACAACATGTTTGCATAACAGTTATTCTGATTATGCACATTAGTAGTCTTCTAAGGCAACATGTTTTGCCTCCTTTAACTTCAAAATAAAATACTACCAACATCATTGTGGTTTTGTTATGTGAACAAAAATAACTTAAAATATCCTCAATCTTAATATGTTATTAACGGTGGTGGATGAGGGTAATTTTGAGGATAGATGAATGTGAAATAATTAAAGTGCAATGCATTTACATCTTCTATAGATTGATCCAATTGTTTATGAATGAGCAACCCACTCCAGGGTTCTCCAGCCATATCTGGACCATGGCGATCACAGTTCTTCGAACCACATGCATTACAGCCCTAAAAGAAAAAAAATTGAGATAAGAAGGACAGCAGAATGTTCGGCTGGTCCACTACCAACAAGATGGTTCATAATATTATAAGAAGAGATTTTATTGGTATTGGAACAATTTCAGTGATTTTATCAAGAGGTAGGGCCATGCAGCATTGTAACAAAATTTGCCAGCTTGTTGCACACATTTGCTCACAACAGAAATGTTTCTGAAAAGGGAAGAGGACGTATCTGCATAGGCATGCTGATGGTAATGTGCGACAGATGTCATCAACTGGCTCCACCAGCAAACTTATAAATTATAATTACAAATCTTTCTGTAATTAAATAAAAAATCTTAAGGACAATGATTAGTTATTAATAGTAAATAAATTATTATTTAGAAAATACTTCACGAGATAACTTACTTTGACAGGAGTATCTTTGTCTTTATCGGGAGGTTTCCTTATAAAATGGCACAAGATTTGTTCCCAAAATCTTTGTAAAATACCAAGTTTAAGTCCATAATAACAAGCCAAACATCCCAACACATAACTAAAGATAATAGTGACTAAATGAAATCTGGAAAACAAATAGAACTTTAAACTTTCAATAAGGCCATAAATTGCCATGGACGTAATACTTTAATATAAATTATGATAGTCTCCCCAAATACTTACTTATAGAAATATAGAATTGCTAATAAAGATGTAGCAATTCCTGTGTAAATAATAAAATTTTGATTATTATTTCTAGATTCAAAGTTCGTATGACATCTTTCAGTCATGATTATACGGATTGTGACGTTAGCGTTTCACTTTTTGACTAGTTTTGATTTCTGACTTATTATTTCATATGTTGCCACACGAAGACTTTTAATTTTTTTTAACAAAAGTTTGAGATAATGAAACAGAACAGAAATTCACAAAATTATTAAAATGCATAAGATAACATTTTAAATAGTTATGTAGTCACATTACATAAAAAAATTACCTCTGTTTTAGATTTGGTAGTTAAAATAAATTGAAATTACGGATCATATTGTCCTTAATTAAAACTATAATTTTAATTTATATAAAAATGATTTAACTGCATACGAATTGATTTTTGTTCACTTTCAGCTTTTAGAAAGTTGTCATCGAATGTCAAAATGAAACTTCAGATGTCAGTTCATAACCTGAAAAATAAACAAAACTTTTCTCGTAATCAGAACCAAAGAGGCAAAATTTATAATATAAGGTAAAATAATATTTATTTTATTAAACACATCATAAAATTGATATTTAAGGGGTGAAGTAAGTCCTAAGTAGTCAACTATTTTTTATAAATAATAAACTGGTATAACTTGACGCAATATGTGGAGCTCCGTCCTCTCTACCATACCATACCGTAACGGGTACGGAACTGGCGAGAACATGTGCGTGTGTGTAATATCTTCCAAGTTTAATCAACTTTGATGTTACATTGTTAACTTTTTACTTAAAGGTAAAAAGTTAGCAATATAATCAAAGGTAAAAAGTTAGCAATGTATCATGCAATAGTTCATTAGTTCAGTCTTTATCATGCGAGTACGCTGTAAGAAGCTCCTTTTTCTTAAGTTTATGAGCTGATCTATTTATACAAGTCAGTGACTTTATGTATTGGCTATAAATATAATCAGGAAATGGCCTAAATATCTAGAGGACTCTTATAACTTATGGTGCTTATCTAATGCACTTATTCCAAACAAATATTTCAATTCATCAATACCTTACTTTTTCAGGTATGGCGATACATAGATTGTTATTCTCTGGAACTAAAACATGTATAACAAGGCACTGTTTAAGGTCTTCATTTCAAACACTTGGTTACTGTGAGATAAGACATAGATACAGCAGTGATGCAAAGAATCGCAAATACACAGATCGCCATGAATGGGTTTTAGTAGAAAAAGATATTGGTACTGTAGGGATCACTAAATATGCACAAGAATCCCTTGGGGATATTGTTTTTGCTCAACTTCCAGATCTTAACACTACTATTACAGCAGGAGATGAGTGTGGTGCTTTAGAAAGTGTTAAGGCAGCTAGTGAAATATATACTCCAGTCAGTGGTGTGGTTACAGAGAAGAATGATGCACTTGATAAAAAACCAGGGCTTATTAATTCATCCTGTTATGATAAGGGATGGTTATTTAAAATTAAACTAACGAAACTGGAGGAAATAAAAGATCTCATGTCTGAGCTGGAATATGAACAATTTTTAAAGACTGATGTTGTAAAGAATGACTAATTGACTTGCATTTTCTGTTATATCTTATATAGTTAGTCTTGGAACAGAAATATTCATCAAATTTGCAGCCTCCTTCTGTTTTTTCTGTACTCAGGATCTCTTATCTATAAAAATAATGTTTTTTTTATGAAGATAATGTCTGTGGCAAAGCTAACCTTTAAATACTGTATTAACAGCAAACAAGTATTTAAAGGATATTGGCAACCTGTGAATTCTTTGAATGTAGATGTGACAATATAGCCACCAGATTATTTGGAGGTATAGGTTTTTGAATAAAAACAAAATTTGTGCAATATGTATTTATTTAAGTGCATTTATAATAGGTCCTACATAGTATATACTTTAATAAACACAAGTATTTATGATAATATCAAATATAAACAACAATAAAATGCCATTTAGAATATATGGTTTGTATATTTATCACAAATCAATTCCTATTAATTGGTTAGTAAATTATCATTATTCAAAATTGTAAAATCACACAAAAGAAATGAAAGCAATATTAATATGTAACTTTGGATAGACTTGATAAGTAAACAAGGGCCAGCAACCAGTTTTAGTTGATAACATCATGGTAGGTAGCATCATTGTGGTCAGCAGCGTGTTGCTAGGTGCAGTAGACGCAGCCATGGGCCATGGGCTCACCCCAAAATAGAGTGTGAGGTCTGATTTAATGGCCAATGTAGCCCACACAGACTCCCACCAAAAAAATGATGAACGAAAAGGGCTTCTTGATGCCACCTTGCCAATAATTAATTTGTGCCCATTATGCAATGCAAACTCACACAACAATAATGTGTACAAGCTGCTCTTGTAACATACGATGTCTACATAAGTCTGTAGTGACAATTGGTTATTTTATTAATTTGTTTTGTACACCACTGTTTAAAGACGGTAAAGAAAGGGATGGGGTGACCATACTAAATAAGAAAACCAATATTTTCATATTGAGTCCAGGTTGGGTCTGAAATAAATTGTTCCATAACTTTACACTACTATTAACAAACAGTTGACTAAATTATAGATTCTGTTTGTCTATGGCACAATACATTTTTACTTAATCACTACATAACAATTTTGTATATTTTTTTGATGATATTGACTTATTGCCTACAATAGAGAACTAGGTTACTGCAAAATGCTGATCACAATTTTTGTTAAATTGGGATTAGATCTTTATATTGAAAACTAGTATATCTCATCATCATCTTACAACTAATGTTGTATCTCTGACACTCCTCAACTGACAATTTATTTATTATAGAGACAATGTGTTTTTTTTTTTACATCCGACTAGATTAACAGATGTCAATGTTACAATTAATAATACCAGTTTTTTGTGAAGTGTTGACATATGATACCATTTTTTTGTAATGTAATGTAAATTTAAAAAGTAATTTAAAGAAAAGGAAGCCAAAATATTTGAAGTTCAAACTGAACGGCGCCTTTTACTGACTCCTGGCCATAGATAGAGTAATGAAGCCAGCCTAAAGCTGTCAAAGTCGTAAGAGAAAGTAAATGTGGCTTATTATCTGTCTCTTTTGAACAGAGATATTAGATACTAGATTTACATTTGTGTAATGATTTAAGATAAATTACATCCAAACAGATTTTACAATAGATAATGCTCCACATCAAACGGGAATATAGAAATTGTTACTCGTACTACCAGCTGGCGTAAAGGGCAAATTCAAGAATCGCTGAAATAAAAAAGGTACTCCTTTTGAAGACTCAATGTCACAAAAGGAGTATTTTTACAGTACAAGATCTAGAAATAAATTTATATTTATTTCTAGGTCTGAAAACTCAAGTCATCAATTACTTAGTACCAATTGATAATAAAAAAATGTCATTTTTCAAATATATTCGTAAATGACTTTATTTTTTTTGCAGTCATTGCTATTGGTTGGAAACAACATAAATTAAAAAGTTTCAGTGACAGTTGAGCGAGACCTGTCAGCCCATACTACTTAAGAGCTTAAAGGTAGTTGTAGAACTGTAAACTAGCTTACCAATCTATTTGCAAGGTTCATAAAATGAGGTTAATCTTCTTTCAAACAATTTCAAATACTAAACCTAAGTCTTCTACAACAAAGTACATTTAACACTACATTGAATACTTTATAATTTTATTATACATACTTTTAAACTATATAGAGGAAGCTATATTTGTGGATTAGTTACAATGAATAAACTCGAAAATGTAAATTAGAGATCTCTACAAATACTTTGTAAAGCTACAAAAAATATGCCATATCACTAAACCCCTGGGATATTAAAGCCATTATTTGGCTTGCGCTGAGAAAACTTGTAACAATGCATATAATATGTCGGATATGGATTAGTAGACTGAGCGGTAAATAATAGTCCGAAGGCTAGCAGTATGATGAGAAGAATCCGTGCGACAGTAGCGCCACATACCAGTGTACCCTCCTGTACAGTGGCGCCTCCTATTTCATACTTTTTATCGGACACTTTTTACACAAGGAGTCTGCAGTTCTAATCACTACAATCCATAAATAAATTAATATATCTTTAAAGTACCGGTTAATAACAACATAAAAATTCTTGGACTCTAATATGCCCATCAGATTATAGATACTATGCGCCTAGACTATCACGCCAACTACTAGCTGATTCGTGCACTTTTGGAGTAAAACCTTAACCTATTCATTGAGAAAACCGAACGATCATCTGTGGGCTCGTCCATAATGCCATGGATAGAAATAAAATCATAGATCTCACTAAAAATAAAATAACTAAGAGTGCTATTAATTAATGACGTCTAAACGTATGAAAGCGCCATTGGTAGAGATGCTTATCGTTATCGAAAGATTAAATAATTAAAACGCCGAAATTAAGTAAATCTTTTAGATAATTTTATCGATGAAAACTTGCCTAGATTTTTCTTCTTCTTCCAAATTATTTTTGGTACAAGACCAGACCTTACGCTCCACTTTATTGAGGTACGCGTTTCTTTAACTTATCTACCTTTTATTGCAAGTTGTACAGGACATTAAATGCAGAAAAAAAAGTATAAATGTCATTTAACTGGGTAGGGTATGGGTTTTAACCACGACAACTATAGAAGTACACGGGTAACAATATATATCACACGCTACACAAGATCTAACGCAGGCGACTACAACTACAAGACGTTAATAATAGAATTGGTGATAATGTATGGGGTACCAATGACTATTCCATAATCAATACATAGAGAATGACACATGTGTAGCAGAATCCCTCCTAGTTAGTACTAGAGAAATGCAGCCAAGATTAGATCGTGAATAAATAATACACTTTTTATACTATTTCCATCTGAAATATTCGAAACCGGTGGTGTTTCATATAATTTATAATACCTGCGGACTTGTCACACCACGTCAGCCCAGTCCTGTGTTAAGTACCGCGAGGACTTGTGTTACAGCTACTAAGTCAACGGAAATATATTTAAATTTTTATAAATTTAAGAAATGTTATCTGCTAAGAGTATAGAAGTACATAGGTAAACATCCATGACCACGGCGGGTTTCGACACCGCGATCTGTGGCGAAACGCGGACTAACCGAAAAACGAACTGAGCCATCCAGAAAAGGTATAATATGTATATTTATTCAAGTTACTTCAGGAACTTCCTGCATGAAATAACAAGACATCCCCACATCTACATTATATTTAGAGTCAGGATTGAAGTCAACCAACATCCAAATTTCGTAAAAATCGTAGGAATATTAAAATTAGAACACCATCTCATAAATCCAACTCAAGATAACAATATTTTACACCAACAGTTAATACTGAGTTACACTAGTGACGGACAATCTTTTAACACAAGTTAATGTTATACCGCCGATGATCATGTTTTTTTTATAGAATAGGGGGCAAACAAGCAATTGGAGCCTTTTTACGATGCCCAGGAACTTCGACATAAATACTATGCCGATGCGTTGCACTCCTTTCTCACCCCCGCCAATGGGCCACCGGCTACTCTTTCACAAGATGGCACTTTACGTGCAGTATTATGTAAGCGAGAGGTACCTCCCCGGTCGTGCCGGCCCAGTGCCGTTGCATAGGAGGATGTAGTGTCATGCACTATGCATGGCACTACCTCCTCCTATGCATCGTGGCACTACCCCTTCCTAAATGCGATGTTATGACGATTAAACGTGATTTATTTTATAAAAAATATTTATTAAAATAGTTAAAAAATCATGGTCGCTTTATTATCTTATTATAACAAACACACCACACTCTAACGACTCTGAATAAGAAAAACGTAATGTGATGTTAGTCAAACAAAAAAAAACGTAATGTGCTGTTAGTCAAACAAAAAAAAACGTAATGTGCTGTTAGTCAAACAAAAAAAAAACGTAATGTGCTGTTAGTCAAACAAAAAAAAAACGTAATGTGCTGTTAGTCAAACAAAAAAAAAAGAAGATCCATGTGATCTTTCCAAAACTTCTACGCATGACATTTTATAATTGTAATTTTGTAGTTTATGTGTTTCGTTAATGGTGTAAACTAACGAAACGTACTCGACTGTTTTGAAATATCGATTCAGATAGCAAAGGTAATGGAATCAGAAGTTAGATTTATTCCAGATATGGAAATAAATCGATATAATAACGAGCCATCCTGTCCTCTTATTCATCGATACGATATCGATTGCAGCATTTTCAATCCCCGTTCACAAATGTTCCATTCCGACATATTTTTTATTACATTTATTTATAAATTTACAGTCAATAATAACAATACATTTGTTTGTCATTTTCGATTCGATATTTTTTGATCATTTATGCGAGACCCAGGGGTCCATATATCATCATATAAAAGGCTACAATAATCAGTCCAATGGGTTCAAACATTCATAACTCATATGATTTGCGTCATGGCGATACTCGGAGGTATCTATAGTAAATAGTACAACAAGAGTAGATGTAGATAATGAAAAACCAGTTCATATGAAAGTACTACATGTCTCTTACTGGAGAACACATTTCAACATCGCAGACCCCATGAACATATATTATCGGCGTTCTAGAGGCGTAGGCTTATGGCCCACAGGGTGGCAGTACTTGTGTACTGAGACCTGTGTATGGTGTCTACACAAGTAGACATCTCGCTATCGCCATTGCTCTGAGTATCAAAAATTCCATATTTCATATAATTTACTCCTTAAGAAACGAAATAACGCGCGGTCTGAAAAAAAAATTGACTAGTAAAATCGTGTGACACCGTAACCGGCTCAGCGTAACGCTTTATCGCGGACACATCTGTTGCGCACTGATGAATCCTGTTTATTCTTAAGGAATAAACTGCAGTCCCGTGTTGAGCTCAGAGACAGTTTATAATTTGTTAGGGTCCGCTGGGAGACTTGAGACGGGCCTGATTTGGGACAACGACGGAGCCTAAAGGAGACTTACATTTAATCTCGTGTCTAACATAATTACGTCCACTTAACTCGGAAGTCCTTGTCCAGCGGTAGGTTTATGTCGGGTATGTTGAGCACTTGAGTCTTCGCTCCATACGTGAAGTTGGCCGGTTGTCCGTCGATGGTGACAGCTTTAACCTTGCCCAGGCCCAGTATCGTGACGGTGTCCAGGGGGGGAACCCCATATCCCCACCACTTGACCGAGCTCCGCAACTCGTTTTTCACCACTTGGAACTCAATGTGAGTGTACTTCTTCTCCTCGTAGCTGTCTGTATCGCAAAGCGGTTTAAATGTCACTTTCATCCAGAACACATTCTACATACATCATTCTAAATATTTTGCGTGTTCGTTTTTAAAATTATTACTGCTAAATTGTTCTCGAATCTCCCATGAGAGCCTCCATATAGAATTGACTACGAATGAAGTTGAGAGCGTGCTACTTTGTAGCGTTTTCCAGGTCAGTTGACACGTCGGATTATTTATGGCTGTGCTAGTATTTTTGAAAAGATAGGGTTTTGAAGTGTGAGTTGCCAATAAAAATCCATATAAATAATCTAGTAACACAAAAATGTTTTATAGCAATACAAATATTGTTTTACTACCGGGGCCAATATGAAGTCACGATGTTGGTGACGACACTTATGTGTACGTAAAGCGTTAAATAGCAATTAGAATGAGACAGCTTTAGACCGCAGTCAAGACTCAGGAACAACTGAGCCATCGATATATTATGTACTTGTGACGTCACACCATGGCGACCCGCGCGTCGGGTCACACGACACACCCGCCTACTATTTTAGTCTAATTTAATCGATCAATTTGTTTATATTGTTGAAATAATTCAACACTCACTGATGCTATCGCCGTCGTCCCAGTACAGCTCGCCGGCGGCGGTAGCGTCGCTGTCGCCGCCGTGTGCAGGCACCGCCAGCAGCTGCATGGGCGAGCTACGTGTGCGCGCAGTGTTCACCGGGGCGGACCCGCGCGCCGCTTGCAGCGGCAGGATGGCGCCGTCCTAGACACACACCGTTTGTGAGAAAGAGACAGAAAAGGAGGGTAACGCATCGGCATAATTAAGCTAATGTTCATGGGCGTCAGTAGCCGTTGAATGACTCGTTTTTGCCACTATACTATAAAAAAGCAATGTCGCCCAGCAGGCGGCGTGTGACGGGGGGAGAGCAGAAACTGAACCGAAGAGAGCCGTGTGCGACCGGTGCAAGTCTCGCTTGTGCGGGTGTATATCGCGCGAGACAATTCGTTTCCATAAAAGTACTTGTTTCAGAAGCTCACCCGCACAGCCACCATGTCCTTGTCGGTGATGTTGAGCCAGGCGCCGCCCGGGCTGATCAGCTGCCCGCTGTTGACGTTGTACCACGAGTGGCCGCAGGGGTAGAGCGCGAGCGTGCTGTTGCTGCCCTGCTGCAGGATGGGCGTGATCATCACGTGCGGACCTATCAGGAACTGCGAGTCGATCTCGTGGACCTTCTCACAGTTCGGAAACCTGAAATGGATTTAGATTAGAGTATGATCTATTCTAGGTTGTCGCAATCAAATTAATAATCTAACATTAAATTGATGAACCGACTGCTTAAAATAAATTTTAATACGCTAAAATCCTCCAAGCCATTCAAGCTGTAGCAGAGCACACAGAAATCTACTTATACAACAGATACCCTCCTGATGCAGTAAGATAAAAACACTCACTCAAAGAATAGCGGCGTGGCCACCGTGTCTCCGTAGATGTGCGCGCGCCAGAACAGCGCGTAGTAGTAGGGCAGCAGGCGGTAGCGCAGCCGCAGCGCGCGCGCGCTCGCCGCCGCCACCGCGCCGCCGAAGTACGCGGGGTCTTGCGGCTGCGGATACACCTCGACATCAACACTGCACGCACGGGAGCACGCTCGTAATAGTGTAGGCGTCGGTGAAATCACATCGCCGCTATGGTGCACCGTGCAAAAATGAATTAAAATCTAAAATAATGTACCTTGGAGGAGTCCGAGTTGTGGTTCCTGGCGAAAGGGTAGAAAGCCCCCAGCTGCATCCAGCGGCGGCACAGCTCAGGGCTGGCGTCACCGCGGAACCCGCAGATGTCCGCTCCGGCCATGGGTATTCCGAACAGACTGAAGCTCAGCAGGTCTGACAACAACATGTACCTTTTATACTTTTTTGATATGGGATCAATCCGTTGAACTCGTGACACTATTTGTTATCAACGCTACGAGTAGCGCCATCTATTATAACATTATACGGGTACTTGTTTGATAACGTTAGCACGTAAATATTCAATGCAAGTTAGGTACACATGGCGCAAGTGGAAACATGTTTAGGTGCGTTGATCATTTATTGGAGTACTCAGCCGGCTCTGCCGGAGTGCGCCTGTACTCAGCCGGCTCTGCCGGAGTGCGCCTGTACTCAGCCGGCTCTGCCGGAGTGCGCCTGTACTCAGCCGGCTCTGCCGGAGTGCGCCTGTACTTTTTATTATATTGTAGACTATTTTGCAGTTCGCACTAACCGGTTTAGAATTTGTATGGAGGCAATGATGCACATTCAATTTCAGGTTGTGCGGACGTTTATGTGCGGTCACCAAAACGCTGCACTCCATATGCTATAAAGCATTTGACTAATCCAGTGACTCGCCAACTATTTGTGTCGTAGAGCGTTTTGTGTTCACACTCGTGTTACGTGACAGTGGCGTGTGTATCCAGATGCCTAAGCTAGTTATTGATCAAGGAGACAGTACAGAACCGCAAGGCGAGACGAAAATCAGGTATTACGCCACAGACTGCATTTGCAATTGAACTAAATACATTGTTTGCTGGCCATAAGCGTTCATAAGCTACAAGTTAGTAGTTCCACTATTAACGTATGGTTATCATGATTAAGTAGTAAGGTACCTGGTATGGACATCCTCATGTCGTCCCAGGAGCTCTCGATGTCCCCGCTCCAGTGTCCCGCCATGTGCCCCAGGCCCGGGAAGGAGGCGCGACTGATGATGAACGGCCTCTTGCCGCGGATCTCCTGCATGGCACTGAAACACAACAACTTTACTTGTCCGCTGCCGTAAAGTGCCGTTGCGCCTCGGCTGGCGCGGTGAGCAGGTAGCTCCCGCTCACATCACACCAGCGTAAAGTAGACTATGCTTGCGTTCCGTACGGGTATGATAAGATTAAAGTATGACTGCTCATCTACTTTGTCTTGATTGTGCGGATGTTCAAAGTCATCGTTAATAACCTAAGGAGTCCTAAGACTGCTCATGTCTTAAGCATATGATATAGGAAAAGTAGGAAATTAGGCCAAAATAGGTTGCTATTGGTTTTGTGCATAACCCTTGAGGCCAGGAAATGTCCCAGTGATGTAGTACTCACTATTTGGCGAACACCGCCTCAGCCAGCCCGTATACGTTGTGCAGGTTGTAGTGGCTGGCGGCCGCGTGCGCCGCCCCATGCAGACCTAACCTAACCCTTGAGGCCAGGACATGTCCGAGTGACACAGTACTCACTAGTTGGTGACCACCGCCTCGGCCAGTCCGTACACGTTGTGCAGGTTGTAGTGGCTGGCGGCCGCGTGCGCCGCCTCCATGCAGACTGTCTTATGCCGCAGCCCCTCCTCGTACAGGGAGTGCGGGCGGTAGGGCAGGTCCTCCGGGGCGCAGTCCCCGTACAGAGAGCCCGAGAGGAAGTTGGACGGCTCGTTCATATCCTGCAAATTGGAGACACAGCTAGCTTGGCAAAATTAGTGAAGTACAAGATGTCATATATTTGAGTTAAAGGCCAAAAAGTGATTGAGCTAAAAATCGAAAAAGGTGTGCAATGGGAATTACTAGGTAGGCGTCGACGAACACCACTTCAAAGTAGTATCCGTCGTGGAACTCAACAAATGAATTGTCACTCACAATCCACGCTCCGTCGAACTGCACCCGGTCGTGGAAGTCGGCCAGCATCTCGTGCCAGTAGGCACTCGCGTTGGGGTGAGTGAAGTCCGGCCACACCGTCGACACGGGGTTCCACACCTGCCCATATTTAGTTAATTTTTACATAAATTGTGACTTACGCCGCAGCGCAGAGAATCGGGAGGCAGGCAGGAGTACAATAAGACAAGTCAAAGCGAGTAGAATTGGCAGCCAGGTGCAGCTCAGTAGGATTGAACACAATAGGATATTTGACAGTAGGAAAAATAATTATTATATAAGTTATTCTTGGTAACCTTTATAAACAGTATGTTTAAAATAAATAATCAATATTTCATCCAAAAATCCATGACTAAAAATGCTAACTTTTCAAAGCGGTCAGGATTGGTCGATTCGGCGATGAAGTAATGTACTCTGTTTTAAGATGTCTGGATATAATATTAGCTATTTCGAGACACGAAAGACGTAATGCCTCTCTATAGATAAATTTCTCAACATAAAGTATCTAAGGGAATTATCACTTGGGGTAGATGTTACGCGGCAGAAGCAGCTAGTAAATCATATTTTTCTCTATATATCTGTATCTAGTACGTGTACAATATTCTTCATCTGTAGTCGTTAATCATAAATCAAATTTAAAATGTTCATTCATTGAGAATGAAGTTCTAACGTGTGTAGTAATGGTAATTTAATCAAACATTTCCAGTTCTCTCACATCGGGCCCACAACTTACCTTCCCAACAAAAGGTTGTCCCGAGGAGTTTTTGATGAAGACGTCCATCTCCAGGCCGCGGTCGTAGGGCGGGTACGTGCCCGGCTCCTCCGCCGCGCTCACGCCCGGATCTGGTGACACAATGGGTCAACTAAACAACTATCATAAGACACTAGTGTCATACAGCTTTTCGTATAAGACGTTTATATTTCACGTATTTCGGATCTGTGCACAGCCGCCATCACTCTTTGAGCGGTCCTTTTCGGTATTTTAAAAATACCTTGTGTTAGCACGTCCAGGTGTGCCTATGCCACTAATGGCGTGTTTCTATAGCAAAAGTGAGGCAAGCACACGGTAAGAGCCTTTTGTTAGCTGCCGACCGTCATAAACGTCCGGTACGACTGACGTAGTCCTCGTTCACTTCATAACCCTAATCAGCCACTGGACTCTCACGTACGATACAAAACAGTAAAGCAGTCACTTCATTTTCGAACGAGATTTTACTGTAGTGCAACAAAAGCACTAAGCACTTGTGTGCAGTTTGTAACACTACACAGTGTGTCAGCGTGTGCGTGCGTGTGTACATATGCGTGTGCGTACTTACCGAACAGTATCACGTACTTCATCCCGGCGCGGTGCAGCTGCTGCACGAACTGCGGCAGGCCGGCGAACTTCACCTCGTCGTACGTGAAGTCGTTAGCGGTGCTCATGTAGTCCAGGTCGTTCCACTGCACATCCTGTGACGTCATGCGACACGTTAGTGCCCGTAGCGTGGCCGTCTGCTAAACTGACCACAGCTATAGTATCCACGCTGGGTGACGTCACATCGCTCTGGTAGTGTCATAACCGCACTGCGGCAGGGAGTTCTTCACAATATCTGAGCAAATGGTCATACTCACATTCTGGTGCACTGTGCAAGCTGTGATATCCTAGTACAATGGTGCCGTCTTAAAGTGGCCCTGAGCCACCCGCAAATGCCGCAATATGCAAGTAATCTGAATAAGTTTCGGTCATGCGGATGTTTATGTCCGTTGTCCGTCCCACCAAAGCTCCGACTGTTCGTTTCCTCTCTAAGCTGTATAAATGTTTAACTCACAAACGGTATGCCAGCGTCCCTGTTCCTCTGCCACACCTCTTTGGTCGCGTTGAGACTGCCGTAGTTGTACCTGTAACGTATAGCGTATAAATAAAAACCGTGTGTCAGTTCTGACACGCGACTAGAATATACTCCGCTGCGACACGGGACTAGATTTTACTCCGCACACGAATGGAGTTTAATCCGAGACGCGACTGGAGTTTACTCCGCCCCTACACGCAACTGTAGTTTACTCCTTAAGAATGAACATCATTCTGGAGTGAAAGGCACACAAGAGACGTAAGCGCGGAAAATTATTGCGCTGGTATTACGCCCGATTACTCGCTCGCTGCTTCAACGATTTTAATTGTCAATTTTTTTTCATGTTGCGTGTCTTCCATCGTTTCCAAATAAAATCTGAGCAGCCTTGACCACCACGTGGTCTGGTGGTGAGCATGTTTCACCGCTGGCCATGAGGTCTAGGGTCAGGACCGAGGAGCGTCACTTATTGTGCACTAAGATATATACCGATTTGACGACCGGCAGCTGGTAGTAGGTAGTACGTGTGTTACGCCAGAGGTCGCGGGCCCCGCCCAGGTCGTGCATGTTATAAGTAATAAAAGTCTTAAATTTATAATAATATTAAATATATTTCAGGCCTATGTCCAGCATTGGACGGCCTCTGGATGACGATGATATTGTCCGTTGTCTAGTCGCTGCAACACAAGTCCTTACGGCACTTCGCACAGGACTGACGTGCAGTGGTGAGTTCGCTGATATTATTATTATTGACATTGTGCGCGGCGGCCCCGCGCCGGCAGACTGAGTGTAGGCCGGCGTCCCGCACTCCGGCTGTGGGGCCTCCCCCACAGCCGGAGTGCGGAACCTATGCCCAGCAGTGGACGTCGTCCGGCTGACGATTACGGTAATGACAGTGTTGCAAAGTGACCTGCACTACTACTCACTTGCAGAGATGGAAGCCGAGAGACCAGTAGGGCGGCATGAAGGGCAGTCCGACTATCAGCGCGTACTGCGCTACCACGTCGCGCGGGGTCGGGCCCAAGAACACGTAGAAGTCCAGCACGCCGCCGATGGTGCGGTAGGTGATGGCGGGCGTTGGCTGCAGGACCACATCTGTGGGGTCACATGCAAATATACACCACTGCTACCGGACCAATGTATCCTTGCGTCGTTTGATAAGAGGCTAAACGTGCAGACGAAGTCTTTTGGTGGCTATCGACGCCCATAGACATCCCCATAATGCTTATGCAGGTGTGCTCTATTTCTGCTCTCCTGCAATGACTCACAAACCGCACGAAACGTTAAAATGAATGGAAGGGTACCTCCCCGGTGGTACCAGCTACAATGAAGCACAACAAGTCTCAAATAAGAAGACTACTAATAACGACCCTGATGTCTAAGTCGTCTGGGAATCAAGTTTTACGTTTACTGAAGCCCCCAATGAGCTCACCCATCGCATTAGAGTTCAGCAGGAGCATCCCGTGGCTGTTGCCGCCGGTCTCGAGCGCCAAGTAGAACGGATGGGTCCCGTACAGCGGCCGCTGCAAAACGCGTACCATTAGACTGGGAACACATACGCGACGCTATTGCTGCAGCCAAGAGAATATGAAAGTACCTCTCTTCTTCCGCTTAACTTGTTGCGTTGCCCCAATACAGATATAAAATTCATATCGGAGTTGGCTAAGCCGTAATATTGCTTTTGTTGGCTAAGCTAAATTAATCGTAGACGGTTTAATTAATGAATCTCGACAACTGAATGTCAGAATGATTCCGTGCGCGAGATCAGAAAGGGAAAAGAGGGTGTCCACATTGCACTATGCGTATATTTGTGAGTGACAGACTCTAGTAATCAAAACTCTGCTCCAATTTGGCTGCCAAACAACACTCACCCCGTCAGCAGGTGGCTGGTCGCTATTGAACAGCGTGAAGGTATTCCAGTCCATGTTGTTGAGGAACCGCCCTCTCTTCTCGCCCAGCCCGTACACCAGCGGCGAGGGCAGGCGCGAGGAGAGCTGCAGGAAGCGGTCGGACAGCACCCACCCGCCCACCTGCGTGTCCACGCTGCAACAACATGAGGTACGATCCAACGTCCATTAGGAGATCTACATGATGATCATCAGGGGTAAACTCCGGTCGCGTGTTGCATCCGACACACTCCGTTCTCTATATACTCACACGGTGACATTGTCCGCAGTCCGCTCCACTCTGAAGCCGACTCTCGCGTTGTCCGCCAGCACGCGGTAGCGCATGTGCGCCAGCGACCCCGCCACGGTGGGCACCTCGGGGTAGGGCGGCTCGAAACGATGGTTCTCCGCGTCCGATATCTGACACCATAACATACACTATACACTCCGTCCTTATACAAAATTAATATAAATAGGTAGTGCTGTGATACATTGCAGACGCACGTATGATCCGAGTTGAGGTGCGGTATGAGGCGCGGCGCGACAGGGAGGCTTAACCCAGCGACGCCAGCGGCGCGACTCCCTACGCGTACTCGCACGCACGACTGCCATTTTAATCCAATGCGCGATGATCTGTACTTCTTATATTAAGTAAGGATAATACGAAGAGCTTATTGCTGCTGATGCTGACAGGGCACGGTGTTTTCAGGGTGCGCCGGCAAAGGAGGACGTTGTGCAAAGGCGGTAAGTCAGTACCGCGATATTTTTAATGTCAATATATAAAATACACTAGTCGCTTATTATATGTGCACTCGTGTCAAATATAAACAATAAGGCAAACAGAGGCGAGCGATTTTAAGGGATATGCTTGTTCTACGAGCTGTTGTGGTCAATTTAAATGAGCGTAATAAAGCGTACCTTAATCTGTAGCATATCGTCCGCCAGATAGTAGAAGTCTACCCGCACGCTGTCGAACTGGCCCGGGTAGCGCGTGTCCCGCGCGCGCGCGTAGTACACGGTCAGCCCGTGCTTGTTCTCCGTGCTGTTGTCGAAGCGATACGAGTCGTATGAGGGCGGGTAGAAGCACGCGGGCGCGCGGGGATTTGTGCTGGCCTTCCAGCAGCATCCTGGAAACGAGAGTATACAAATATAAAACAAATTGCTTCTGTGGCACTCCAGGAGTGCCGACAGAAGTGACAACTAATTGGGCAGTCTGGAGCCTTTTCTATTTACTTCTTGTCTGTGAGTGTGAGTACTAACATTAGTCTTTTAAGTTGTTCTGTAATAATACAAATTTCATGGACCACGGTCTGAAAATAAAAGGCTTTATTTATTTATTATTTATAAAGAATACTACTAACCTAACCTAACCTACGTATTGACTAGTGCCGTACTTACGTGCAAACAATGTTATAAAAAAGTACCTACACGCAACATAGATGGCGCAACATGTTGCGTCGGTAACGCTGTCGCGAGTGAGAAGTTGTATTTCCATGGCAAATCTTAATACTATCTATGTGCATGGGTGTATCAAATTTAAAAATTAAATACGGAAAAAACGCAAAATGAATCCACTTTCATGTCAAATAATTTCTATATGAAAATATCGTATTTAATGTCTGAAGCATTTTTGCGAATAACGCAGGAGCAACTGTAGAGCGCATACGGGCACCGGCATAAAACTACATATAAGTAAAAGGTGACAAACATACGTTTGGGTATACGTCCCCGCACTCATTTATTATTTCGAATATTATCAAATGTCTTGATTCTAGGTGACCGGAAAAGGTACCTTTTAGGTTTCTTTTATAAGAACATGATCTTTATAAGAGGCAAAATTTAAGTTTTGAAGTAGGTACGGACACTAATAATGACCGGATTACGTAGGCGTACCTCTCTCCTGGCAGCCCTGCTCACTGGCGCCGCTCTGCGGATAGCAGTCGAAGCGCTGATCCTCGGCGACGGCGGCGCACATCTCCCGTAGCATCTCCACCGGCCGCTCCACGTACAGGTTCTTCTTGGAGTCCTTCTTCTTAGTGCCGTCAGTCGCGTTGCTCTTATTCTTGGTGGACAAGTTGTTGTGGTCGTGGTAGCGGTACTCCGTCGACGCGCTCTATAATATATACGTCGCAGACAGATTGTATAAATCGCCACATTACATTACGGCTAGCGAATTCCTAAAACTGTGCCGTTTATTATTGCGACGGGTCATCGATTAGCCGAATTGAAAACGGCGGTGTGTTTAAGGGCATGTTAAAACCGCAAAAGTGTCTATGGTTTTTTTGTAAAATAATCCTGGAGATCCGTATATTATCCACGGAGCAGTATTTTAATACTAGAACAAGAGACTAAGTGGATACAAGAAATCTAGCTTACTTATCGTTGAAGTGGCAGTTATGCTCGCTATAGCTATGTCGCCCGATTTGCGTCCAGTGACACGTAAAGAGGGTGAAGTGAAAGATGAAAAGAAGCGCATCTGTATAACCTAAGTGCGGATGTTTATGGGCATCGGTAGTCGTAAGCTCCGAAAAACTTTTGCCCCCCTATGTAGATTGAACAGATATCCTCACCTTATCATATACTTCCACCTTCTTAATGTCCTCAGGATGGACGCGTTCCCAGAGTTTCCTGAAACAATTTTATCGATGAGGGGAGTTGGCAGTGCCGGATGTATGTGCCACCCTACAGTAGACCACAAACCTGAGCTACAAGCAATAACCCAGCATAATACTGATAAACATTTCAAGCAAGAGGTAGTGCCATGCCGTATTGGAGACAAATTGGGTCTGTACGACCGGGGGTACCTACCTCTCTGTCACATGAAACCGCCGTAAAGTGACAGCCAGTTGTCACGTTTCGTGCGGTTTGTGAGTAGCCGGTGGCCTATTGGACGCATTATAATGATGCAGATGTCTTTTAGGGTCGGTATACTATAAAAAATCTCGACTGCTTAAAAAATTAAGATAGTCAAAAATTATTCACAATTTTTTTTCGTACACTGTAGGCATTGAAAGCCTTTTCACCCGACTGGACATGGAGGGTAATGCTTTTTCTATGTGCCCTACTGTAGGCTCACCGGCTTGACGGATGGTAACGTATGACTTCACTGTCACCAGTTCCGTCTGGTTACCACGTGCGACACTGAATACACATCAAAATACTTAGCAGTCGGATTTTTGTATGTCAATTTGATGCTAGCTAACTGACTATCCTGAAAAAAAAAAATATTTTCTTTAGGATCAATTTTACGCGAGCAACGCAGCGACCGATGCCGAGTTAAAGAAAGGTTTGTGATGCTTGGCAGGTGAGATCTCGGAGAAACTCGTTTAAAAAATAAAAATACTTGCAGATTTGTTGTTTTTGTAACTTCTGCTGGAGAGTAGAAAGAAATATATCAATTTTGCGATAAAAGATTCAACGATTCGTAGTACGGTTTCTCTGGGATCTCCTGGACGAGACTCGCACGGTTCCACAAAGGGCGCGTCTATGTTTATAATTCTGCTCCTGCGCGGAAAGTTCTGCCCAAGTGTACCTCTGAGTAAAATAGCTACTGGAGGCAGGGGTTTGTCCTTATTGGGCTCTACTACCCCTGCGCTCTCGCTCTCTGCTGCGGTCGGCACTTTATTTCTCTGATCCTTGGACTAGTGAAAGCAGCACTAAATATATTACCTGTACTGGTCGTCACCCCAGCCTCCCCCCAGGGCGCCCGCCGCCGCCCACCACGCGGCCACGCAGAGCGCACACAGCAGCATGATGGCCAGCACTCCGGGGAACAGGTAGACTATCTGCTCCCAGAGACGACTCAGCCAGCCGCTGCGAGGTGAGAACCTTTCGTATCTGAAACAGAAAATAAGTGGTTACCGTGATGTGACAATTTATTTTTAAGATCCCGTAACCTAGTTCCTAACTTAAACCTGTGAACTAATGGAATCCGTTTAGTAATTAAAAAGTATTTTATAGAAACTGTACGGTGCTGAATCCATTGTTAATTCCGCTATAAATGACGACTTTTAACATAACAATCCTAGCGGGAACATCATCGTAGTGTAGTAACCGAAACGTCGGGTAAAATCAAAAATTTTACATAATAGTAATTGCAAACCGAAATTTATTAATCCGAAAAAGTTATGTTGTAAATGGTACGCTATTAAACTGCCGAATTCTCTAACATAGGCAACTGTGATTTTAGCTAAATATTTTTTAACCGAATAATAACAAACAAACAACTGAAAAGTTGGAAATTAAACTAAATTGTACATGTTCAATTCTATAACCATCATCATCAATATAATACTATCTATGTAATTGTCAAAAATTACCTAAGCTTCAAGTCGGTGCCAAGGCAAAACAAGACACATCACTTTGAATAGATTTATGTCTGAACCGCAATTCTGCTGTTACAATTTATATGCTGAGGACATCTTAAAAGTGTAACTTTTTTAATAAGACTAAGGCTGTGTAGATTGTACTAAATTGATAAATTGTATGTTATTTGTAAATTTGTTGCGAATATTTATTTATTTATTTATTGATTAGAGTCGTTGATTTTGTTTCGCCAGTTCTTCTCAGGACCGTGCTACGATTGTTCCGGTGGAAGATTGAATTGATGACGTTAAAAAAATAATGCTTATAATTATATTTTGAATAAAAATATTTTCATTTCATTACAATAAAAAGAAGATTTTTTAAAATCTGTTTATAATTGGCGATTATACCCTAACTTTGTGAAGAACCTACACCTTTTCTTTACCAGCCCAGGGTATAGCTCCACTCAGCTTGAGGTCATCAGCTCAGACAGCGACCACGACACGTAAATGTCCGTATAGGTATTGGAGCAGTCGGGGCCCAGTGACGAGCACGGTCGGGCTGTAGCCCCTGCCACTGTGCAGAATATCATAAATCACGCGCAAACGTAACTCTCCATCCCATCGTCTTGTGCCTCTATTTATGACAATCCCACACGACCAGAGAGATGGTCGTACGGAACCCCCCCGTGTGCGGACCGACTCGCACTTCACTGGTCTGCTTTAGTTTACCATCATTATCATTAATCATTGCCAATGTGTCTTACGTATGTAAACATATAGCTTCCAGTATGTTTGTGCAATATCATCACGTGCCTTATCACATATATGGAAGCCAATTATAATGAGCACAAATTAATGCAAACAAAGTGACAGCTTGGAATTTCTGAACAGTATCTTACAATCCCGTGAGATACTACTCATAAATTAAAAGTCGTATTAGTACGAACGAATTCTAATATTAACTGTTTGTAGTTCCTGAACGCAAAAATTTCCGAGCGGATTTGGATTAAGTTTGTGGCAAGCTATATTATTTCTATTTAGCAATTACAATGTGAATTAGTTTACTTTATCTACACAGCTAGTTAATAAATTAACATAAGGAAATGAAAAAGAGAGAGATAGGTAGATAATGTAGGACACGTAAGTATGTTTAGATAAAAAATATAATCTGTGGTAATAATATGTAGCCTAGTGTCCACCTTCGGGCTTGATGACCTGAGCAATATCATTTCAAAACAATTAAGGACATGTAAACCCACCAAAACAACTGCACATAAAACATTGGCAAGACGTTACCAGATCTCCAGTAGGGCTCCAATGCACCAGTCTGCGCTGTAGTCCAAATCCTCGGCTTTGCTCTGTACCCAATGTTTTAGAATAGCATAGAGAATAGGAATATCTCTTAAATAAAGAGGAAGAGGTAGTGCCATGCTGCATAGGAGGCGGTAGCACCATGCATGGTGCACGTCACTACATCCTCCTATGCAATGGAATTAGGCGTGCACGACCGGGGAGCACCTCTCGCTCATTTGATATCGGCATAAAGAGTAGCCCACCGGCTATGGGCCCCCGCCCATGGGGGGGGGATGATCTCATCATTCATCATAACATCATCTGCAACACAGATCATATACGTAATAACAATGCGAATGTCCATGGGCGTCGGAAGTCATCAAAAGGTTCTGATTTCTCATTTGTCCCTCTATGCTATAAAGAAAATAATGCTAAGTAATGTACAAATAAAATAATAATAGAAAAACATCCTATAAACAACAAGTTAACAGCTAGGCAGTGTTATCTGCACCATTGCTCAGTCGGCATGCGACGGAGAACCGCTTATTAATAACAAATAACACTCGACTTAGGAGACAGATTCAATTTTAAAGTAAAAAATAAAACAATAAAAAATAAATATTTCTGTCTTACTTCATAATGTTTGTAACCGTCTATCCAACCGCAACAATTCACAATAAGTATTTAAGTAAATTAAAACTCACCTATTGATTAATTATTGATTGAGCAAATACGACGATAGCCCGGAGTTATTGACCTGTATGAGGAACAAACTAATATAACCTACATTCTGTTTAGACACGATATTTCGTATCGTTTCCTTACAAATAGCCTTCGATGTACTTTGGCAATGTAGGAAATGTTCGTGTTTGCCTCTTATATATAACATTATATCTCTAAGGTCATTGAGTTCATTAGGAGATAGCTATCGTTTAGAATAGAATAAACATACGAGGGGTGATTGATAAGTATCCGAAACGACAAAGAAAAACTTTAATAATCTATTTAAAACAATTTTATTTTCCGAAGTAATTTCCTCCTACCTCTGTGCTTTTAGTCCAGCGCTTCTCCAATGCCGTTACACCAGTTTGATAAAATGTTTTCTCTAACCCCTCAAAATATTAGTCTACGGCGACAATGACTTCATCACTTGATGAAAATCTTCGGTCACCTAAACATTTCTTGTGGTTCGGGAATAAGTGCAAGGCCAAGGATCTGGGGAATAGGGGGCATGCGGTAACAATTCGACCCGCAATTCACGGAGTTGGGCAACTGCAATCCTTGACGAGTGCACAGGTGCGTTGTCGTGTTGGAATAAAACTTTCTTTTTGGCCAAATGAGGCAGTTTCTTTCGGATTTCTTCACAAAATTTTTGTAGCAAACTAACATAATGCTCTTCATTTATTGTTTTTCCTCTTTGCAAATAATACACTAAAATAATCATTCGAGCATCCAAAAAACAGGCGCCATCGCTTTGCCGGCCGACAAAACCGTTCTTGCTTTCTTCGGCGCAGGTTTTTGGCTGCTTAGATTGATTTTCTGTTTCAGGACTATAATGATGTATCCATACTTCATCTACTGTTACGTAAAGCCTCAAAAGCTCGTTAATATCACGCTTAAACTGCGCCAAACACTCCGACGTTGCTTTTGTTTACAATGAGTAAACGCGGCACCCCTCGCGCGCAATTCTTTTTAATTCGCAAATGTCGGTGTGAAATGTTAAAAACGCGTTAGAGGAAATGCTTACCATCTCTGCTATCTGTCGCAACTTTAAGCGCCTGTCATTCAAAACGATATTTTGAATCTTTTTGATCATGTCCGGATTCTTGACTTCATTTGGACGGCCAGACCAGTTGGCGTCTTCGCAGCTCTGTCTCCCACGTTTAAAGTCCGTTGCCTAGTTCTTTCCATTATTGGGAAAATTTATGGCAGGGATAGTTCTAGGTCCCTTCACACAAATTCTCTCAGTTCGAATAAATTCAAATTTGGCGTTCTATTTTCGAAAAGGTGATAGAATATGACGTAATAAGTTTTGTTTGCCTATCTTTTTTTAAGTTCGTCGTTTCGGCCCATTATCAATCAGCCTGGTATTAATAAAAATATTTTTATCCAGTTGCGGTAGAAGGGGCTGGAGTATAATATAGCACGTGGGACACTCAGAAAATGTTGCGAAAATAAAACACCATGTTCTTAAGAAAAAATATGTTCGTTAAACGTTTCGAAGTACTCTTGGCCAACCTCAATGTAAACTTTTTAAAACACTTTCCATTCTGTCGCAGACACCTCACCTTGCCAGCGCAGCAATTTTACTTATAATTTTGTTTTTCTGGACTAGACAACCAACTGAAAAAAGCTTCTATCAAGCTTTTGGTAGGATACTATTCAGCGCTAGTGTTCCTTTGACCCCGTAAAGGAATTGGCACCAAGAAACCTAGTCATATTGAAGAAATCTTTGCTTTGTTGTTTACGCTCAAAAATTAGACTCCCGCTTCGTTTCTGGATCATCGCCTGACGAACAATAAACGCACCGAGACGAGCCTGCATTTCTCTATGGCACGGCACCAGTCCACCCAGACCTGCTTCGGTGCCTCGGAGAGCACCAGCGTGAACCTGTCCTCGTCTCGCGAAGATGTTCTTATAGAGTCAATTCGTGAACGCTTCCCTACGTAATTCACATATTATCTTGAATTAATTTTTTCATATCCATATCTTAAGTTTACGCGAATGTTAGTCATTACAATAAAACTGCTTTTTTCACGGTTTATTTAATTATTTATGTAGCCCGACGTTTCAGAAGCTTTACAGCAACCACGGTCATGGGTGGACTGAGATGACAGATGTCCTGATGTACCAAGTTTTTAAAAGTACCTGAAGAATTATAAATTAGAACAACTAAAATTATAATTCTTCATGTTTGCAGTTTGATCTGAATGTGTTTCTTGTTCAAAAGGTTACAATTTCTAGGTGGTCCCATTATCATTAAGTCACATCATGTGATGATGGAGTCCCATAGAAATCGAGGCAAATCCTCAAAATTTTATATGTACACATGTTTTTTTTTCATATACTTTCTCTACCTAATCGGATATTTAGGTATGATCATCCTTATTTACTACCTGGAGCAGACGATGGAAGGTTTACATTCCATTCTATTTGAAAGATGACACTTTTGAGATGACCTTGTTATCAACATTTCACAGCAGGGTGGAGATGACACATCAGAACATGCAGATGAGTTACCCTTCAATGTGCCACTGTAAACTCACAAACTGTACACAACAGGACCGCACACTGCAACTTTATGGCGAGCCAGATATACCTCACAGGTGGTCCTGCTGGTCCAATTTGGCACCATGCAAAATGACTCTCTGACCACTTAGTTATCTCGTATGGTTTTCCCTCGGATCATACATTAAATGCTAACATAGTATATATTTTAGCTTTCTGACTGCTCAGAAAGCTAAAACTTAGAATGCCTTAAATGTATGATGATCTGTCAACCAGTTAGTGAATGACAAAATTATAAAAGTTTGACTAGTTATAATTCTTAATCTACTAATTCAAGTTGAGTAAAATTAGAAATACTTGTATATTGTGTTTATATAATTTGTTGTTGCTTATGGAAAATTCAGGCTCCCAGATTATTACTATGATACTGGTGTTACATTCGTGAATGTGTTTTTGTGTGTCTTTGCAAATTTCATCCCTAAGAGAGTAAAATAAGGGCAGCTAACATAGTATAATATATAGAAATATAGAAAATAAGTGTAGTTTTGATATTAATTTTTAAATGTATTAAGAATGTTAATGTGAAAGGCTAGGAATTTAGTACAAACCTGTGTTCCCTTATTGTCTCCCCATCATTTCTTGACTTGGGTATTACACCGCTAAATAGTGAACCATGGCCTACTTTTTCGGCCCTACCGAAGGGGGCGAAAGATAATTTTCTCTTATAAGTAGCATTCTTAGGACCATTTAAGGAAGTTTCAGTGTGTGTTCCAACATTTTTACTGGAAGGTTCTCCTTCTTCAGGATATTTGAATTTTTTATCGCCTTCATAGTGAAGACGATAGTTTATATTGTCGTTAAGGGTTAACAAGTCTGTTTTAGAGCCCGGCGACTTGTCGCAAAAATCCTCAAACGATACAATTTCATAATCTTCACCTTCATCTTTGTTTGTAGACTCCGTTTTGTAAGGTACTTTAGGCATTTTAATACTGTGTATCTGAAATGCGCCGTTCCCCGCAACTCAAAGCTTTATAGGTTTTTTAGATTTGAAGTTTATTTTTGGAATAAATACATATTGACGTCTCCTAGCTCTTCAAGAACAAACTATTTACAATTTAAGTACAATATTATAAGAAGTAGCTTCAAAAACATTTAATTAAGAATTAAATATAAACAAACAAAATATTTCAAAATTCAATTCAAGTACTTCGCAATTATTTTTCTTTCAAAAATTGGGCAGCTGTCTCTGACGGCTGGTTGTTGTTTGTTGCCAGATTCGTACTTACGGGCAGGCTAAGATCATAAGACCATACCGCCTCGTCTTTTGTAGTATATTTTTGTTTGTTTTATTAAGTATACGACTTTTGTCCACCATTTTTCCTTCCCCGAAGTCTTGTAAGTGTTCAAGTGACAACTGACATAATCATAGAAATAATATAGATAGAGAAGAAAATTCACCATAAAACGCAGCCGTCAGTCAAATGTAGTAGATCTCCTGCCACACGCATCCATCTCCAACTGTGCCTAAATCGGCTTCCCTTCGAAAACACTTTATCTTCCTAGACGTGGTCTCCTCTTCAGAATTGATTTGTATATTTCCGTACATCACAGATAAACACTTTGCCGGCGTAAGCAAATAATAAAATGGTTATTACAATAAACTGACACCAAAAAAAAATACGCTTCTTTTTATATATTCAAATTGTAACAAATTCGAAAATATTTTCCGAAATTAGAAGGAAAGGTGAATGTTCCGTTGATTCGGACATGGAGATGGAATGGCAGAAGAAAGATTAACAAAACAGATATACTATGCGAATGTAGAGGTATGTGGGTAGATCAAGACTGACATACCATAACTAGATCAGGATGGCTACTACTGCAAACTAAA
Organism: Eumaeus atala; assembly: GCA_017140195.1. NCBI lineage: Eukaryota > Metazoa > Arthropoda > Insecta > Lepidoptera > Lycaenidae > Eumaeus > Eumaeus atala. The sequence continues at coordinate 168,585 of JAFELO010001302.1, read as the reverse complement.
AATGTATAATATTAGGAAATATAGTAGGAATATAATCCGCTGTACAAAAATATATTTAGTCTGACACAGCTTCCAAACCAAAAATAACGAAAACTTTACTAAACTAAACTCGACTCGACTAATTCAAATCTACGCGGTTAAGTCCCGTTTATAGTACAAAAATTTGAATATAAAGAGTGAAAGCTTAAAGCAAGGTAACTTTTGGATACATACCATTTTAAAAAACTGAAAAATTTTAAGTCAGTTTGCACAGCTCCCTCCAGGAGCTGGACTTACATTACAGATTAACTAGAGAAGAAGTTCTTCCAATATAACTAAATGTTCCATTCTATTTGGAATTTGTTAATTATTTCACTCACTATGTTTAATCATTTTCAACTATTCACGAAGGAGGCTCTTGTCTGCACAGCTATTGACAATCGCTTCTCCTCTCCGACAAGTTCTTCAGACTTTTCCGTTACACTTCAGACTTTAATTTTATTTTCCTTTTACTTACACTTTAGATACTATTACACATCCAGATAGGTTAGAGTCTACTACAACACACTATTTATCAAGCTTACATTTACAAATCCTAAGTACACAGATTGGTTACTTATAGTTAACTTATCTGAAATTCGACTGAAACCTTTAACTTGCTTACTACAGAGTACAATTTTTTATGACAAATAAACAGTAAACGCAAAATAGATATGGTTTTTTTTTAACATGTGGGTATGTTACAAAAAATATTCTGTAAGCTTACTATATCACATGCGTGGACTCGACATGGTGGTAACAGCAGTTTAATAAACTCGTCAAATAGTTTTATTTATACAGTATTTATAGTGCTCAATATTAGAACACGCTAATTAATTTTATAATGCATTGGAAGTACGCAAAGATTATGTTGGCATCCACGGCAGCTGTAGTAGCATGTCAAGTGGTCAAAAAAATATGCAAGTACTTTTATAATCTCAAGCACTCGGAACGGGACAAGGACACAAATAATTCCTGTAATGAAATATTAAACTTGAGAAATCGTGAGATTAATGACGTTATATTATTTTCTGATGAAGCTTCACACCACGTAAGAGTTACGCCGAACAAAGGTCTCAAGATTTGTGAAAGTAGAGAAATAAATTGTTTCAAATTGATAAAGTATATTAAGTCGGCACGTGAAACATTAGATGTGTGTATGTATTTAATCACGAGCAAAGAAATTGTGGAGCATATCATAAGATTGGGACAGAGACACGTTTTGGTAAGAATAGTAGTGGACAGTGATATGGCATTCACACCACCATCTCAAATTAAGAAGTTACAAGAATATAGTAAGTTCTTAGTAACCGTTTATGTAATAGGTTATAGTAACATTCGTTTTTAAGACATTTCAAGAAAGACACAAGTTATATTTTCCAATGCGTAAATAAAAGATTAAATATTCGAATTTCAGGTTTTATAAAAGTGCAAACGAATAAGAAGCCGATATTAATGCATCATAAATTCTGTATAATTGACGGGCCAAATGCATTGAAACGAAAGATTCTTCTTAAAGAATATGCAGAAAAATTAAATATACACGCGAAATTAACAAAGCTTGACGAAAATCAACAAATAAAAATAAAGCAAATTAAAGGCTTCGTTATGTCAGGATCATTAAACTGGTCTACACAAGCTATGGCTGCTAACCATGAAAGTGTTATAGTTACATCACACCCAACCATAGTAGAGAAGTTCGAAAGAGAATTTGAAAGCCTGTGGGTGGAAGATGAATCAGTAAGTAGATTTGTACTGGCACTTTGATGGAAAAACGAGCAACCGGAGCCATTTTGTGTCTACCGACGCCCATTAGCATCCACATGTGAAGATGACTTATCCTTCTTTCTGACGTCGTACTACAAAAGGTCACCGGCTACTGAAAAAACGCCCGAAACTCTCCAGCATAGCAATCACATCAATATCATGTCAAAGAGAAGTAACTCCCCCACCCTGCCGGCCCAATACGACAGTAATGCTACATGGCACTAGCTCTTTGGTCCTCAGGATCGGTAAAGTATCGGGCGCTCACATCATACTGGCACAAAATAGTGTCTACGCTTTTGCGTTTCGGTAGTGTTCATTCGAATGGGGCATTGGGATGGAATGGAATAAAAATTTCCACGCATTTGCATAATCTCTAGTAGTACGAATGTTTATGGGTCTTGAAAATTACTACATGACTCGGAGGAAAACAAATCAGTAGTTAGGTAAATTTATATAATGTTATATAGCCAATATTCGCATTTGCAGGCATTGCTGACATCAAAACAGTGACGAGCCTAATATGAGATTCCATGTTAATGCCATAACAACAACTCGAATGGTATGTAAATAGATATAGGTATCTAGTAATAATAAACTGTGAGCAGTTTGTTAAACGACTCATAAGATATCGGCAATAGATATTGTACCAAAATAAAACAAATTAAAAAAAATCAGTTCACTTAGTTACTCACTATATTTTTTTTCGGGATAGGGGCAAACAATCAGGTGGGTAGTACTACCGTCGCCCATAGACATTTGCAAGGCTAGGCTTCTTGCACACGCGTTGCCAGCCTATAAGGAATAGTATGCTCTTTTCTTGAAGACCTCTGAGTTGTATCGGATCGGAAATACCGAGGGAGGCAGCTGGTTCCATAGTACCCTGCCGACAAGTCTATATGTGGTCGGACCTGCGCCTTGTAAAGTTGCAGCCTATGGACTGGGTTGAACTACTGCTTTGCCCTATTGAGCACGCCCAGCTCCTTTGAGGCTAATTTAGCATGACCGCGGAACTGAACATAACGCACATTTGACTTGTGAATGTCCAGAGAAATATTGCACAGAGTATTAAAGTCTATTGTACAGAATGTTCTTAAAATAATCAAAATCCAATCTCATTGGCCGTGAAGGTTCTGCAAATATTATAAAATCTAACGATTACCCACGGGTGTCGTGCGGTTATATATAGTCACATTCTATACATAGCCGCACGAGGTGAAAAGCTCTGTTATTTATATTATCATTTTCTTTTTTCGGAGGGACCTACTACTGATTGGCGGCGCTTGTCCAGCCTTAACAGTTCGAATGACTATGAAAGACTTTTGTGTCTTCAGGTTTAAGGAGACAAACCGGAATTTTACTGTGGGCGCTATCCTATGGTGATTGTTATTGGGTCCGAAAAGGGGGAAACGGTCCCCCACCCCACACTAGTGGGACGGCACGCGCACGATGCCGTTTTAAATTGCGGTGTCGTTGATAAGGATAATTGAGCTCGTTTAAGGTGTGGCTCCCCCCCTCTGATGGGAGGGGTTGATTTGCGCTAGGAATCGACAAAAGCCGTGTTCTTCATTTGTTTATTATTATTAGAGCTCTCTACAGTCGCGTTATTTTGTTTCTATAAATCTAAGCTCTCAGCTTACGGATCGAACCCGGGCGCGTTTCCGTAAGCGGTGTGTGAGTTTGTCATTTTGACAGTCATATGTCTTATGGCTGTGTCACTTTATGTGAGGTTTCAACGCTCGACCGGTATGAGCAGTCTTTATAGTATTGGTTCTAGCAGGAGAAATGCATTTACGCACCATCCAGCCGAACCAAGGGGGCCTGAAGTATGTGTCGGGCTCAGGTCGTGAAGCGATAGCTACTACTGACTAAAACCTGCTATTCGTAAGTTGACCCTATTTGTATTTTACTGTGGATGCGTGTCTATAGACACAGACAAGAATAATGCTGTACGAAGCACTAATATGAAATTATCAACCACCTAAATCGAGTATCTAAAAAGTTTTATGCAAAGTACATTTGTAAATGGAATATTCTTTCTTGAGCACATTACAAAAACATATTGCAAAAAATACACTTAGACAATAAAATACAATAAAAGCACACAATGGCGGCCTTGTTACAAAACAGTAACTTCTTCCGGGCAACCATATCTAGAGGAAAACACTTAATATGTTAGCAGAGGGTAGTGTACAAACGATTGATATGTATATAAATAATACATATATGTATAACATAAATACAAATATCGAATTCTGTAATATATAATACAGAATATAATATCTTAAATACTATGCAAAATCTATGAATGATCATGTAAACCTATGTGAATATTTATTGACTAGCGACATCTACAGAAACGTTGGCAAATTAAAATATTGGGTCTGTGATGTGTATGAGTATGTAACTTGACAGTTACCCAAGAACCATAAACAATTACATGTGCACTTCAAATTATTTCGATCGATCATATGTTTTCTTTGTATAGTTTTTCAGCTCCTGAAATTCGAATTAGATTTTTCAGAACTCTATAATATTCAGGATCAAATGTTTAATTGTGTTAGATTATAACAACGATAAAACCCACGGCGTGGATAAGTCTATTTACGTGATAAAAAATAAGTTTTCTATACATGCATTTACGAATGCACGTGCTTGCACTTTTCAGGCTAGTTCTGAAGTTTCAGTCATTAAAATGACCTTTTGTTCGGAGCGTGAATTAAAGATACTATTTCCTCTACCATCTTACTCAATATCATCCCGTCAGTAAAGAATAATAGTCCGGAAAACGTGTTAAAAACTAAGTAATAAGTTTTGTGAAGAAATGTACTTTGGTTATTTTTCTTCAACTTGAAACGTTAAGTATTCGATTGTCGAGACCCAAATGAAGAATAAAGTGATTGTGGTACGTATGGTTTACTGGATAATGTTGAAATATGTGATTTAAATGGTCAGAATATGGATAAATACTGAATAAATTCAGGTATGTCGTATTAAAAGACATTAGTTTCTAATTTAATGGTTGCAAACTAGATTTTAGCTTTGTATAAGTAAGTGAAACGAGCGTTGTAAGTTTATTTTGATTTGAAACACGAGATAACTTCATTTCATTAGTGACACTGCACATGCAATTTTTGTCCTGACCTGTCCTTTTGTCTATCCAAGAGTTGTATACTCTTATGTAGTATGTTCTTCTAAATTTGATTCTCTAATTCATAACCGGAATTAGCACGTGTTCATGTTCTTTATTAGCATAATTTTAGTACATGTTACACATCATGGTTACTAACAAAAATTTTTACCATATTCAATAATGAATAATCTGGTTAAGTAATAAACAAGATTATTTGTGTATTTTTTAGTATTTCGTATAATCTTAATTGATTTCATTACCTGATGAATATCATTGTCATTATCATTTAAATTTGTAAATAATCTGCCCCTGTGTCACTACTAAAACAATTTAACACCAGATCTTCTGTAACTTGTATCGGGGCAGTTCTTAATAATAATCATGTGAAGATATGTGGTTACAAGTGTATAATAAATTAGTGTATATAGAATTCTGGCCACCTTGTGAGTGGAATGGTCTTTATCAAAGCCTGTAGACTGGCCATTGGAAGATAAAATATTAATATAACAAAATATTCTTAACTCCATATCCACTGTGGGTTATTCAGAGAGAATGCAGAGGGCCATAAATTCATCATAGATCTCAGATTTGTCTGGAAATATACTTATATATAATATAGCATAATTAAAGGACCCAAATTCAGACATTGGCTACTTTTTATTAAACATGAAAAGAGACAATATAGCCTCATATTCATGTTGCGTAAAATGTGAGTTGATGTGATTAGGTCGTGAGGCAGCACTAACTCTTAAAAAAAAACATTATTTGCGGCTTAATAAGTAAATCACTCAAGACAATTACAGAACTGTTAAATATTGCATTCTTTATGTTGACTTCACTTATTAATATCAGTAAAAAATTTACAGAAGACCAGAACCTAGATTTTGGATTACCAATAGGTGCCGTGGTAACATATTGAGAATAACACACTAATACTTGCAATTGCTCGTTAGAGTTCCATTTGGCTTTCTTAAATAAAAAATCCTGAATACACACATATAAAAGAATTGTATATATTTTTCCATATCAAAAACTATATACTTTTTTATAAATATACGACATATGGTACACAAGTTTTCTTTCGACAAGTATATTGATATGAGACAAGGTACTTGTCATCCACATAGTAGGACACATGAGAGCTATGCTATTGTATTTTGAGCATGATATTCTGGTGGTCCATTGGAGGAACGCAGACCATAATTATCTCGATATTTATTTTAAATTGTATGGTTATTGTCCGTATCTATACCCTTCACTATTTGTTTATGGTATGGTGGGTCTAGACACATTGGATATGAGGCAGGAGTGTGCTCTCGTGCTGCATTATTATTTACTGCTGAATAATAAAGTTGACAATCCTGTAACATGAACTGCGTTCGGGTTGACCACGGCTTGTGGTGTATGGGTTACGCGTACACGCTGCAGAGAGCACACTGATGCACTCGGCACTTAGCATGCTAATCAAATTGTTAGCTGCTGATCCCGCAGTGGACATGTCCACAATGGATGTGGCTCAATTTATTAAGTCTTGTTCTACTTACTTTGTGCAATGATATAAAGTAGCACCAATGTATTGTACCAACTATTTATATTTATAGTTATAAAAAAAAATGTTCTATGTATGTCTTGTTTTAGCTGTAAGTACCGATAATTATAAAATTGATATAAATAAACAAATAAATAGTAATTATGCAATATGGACACAGGTGTTGGTATCCATCATGGCTGTCTTGAAACAGATTTTAAATGTTAAGAGATTTTAAAAGCAATGAGGGCTGTTTACAATTGCTCTATGGCAGTCAATTTGGGACCTCACAAGCCTGTATGATGCTAATGTGAAATGATGAATACACCGTCTTACTTCGTGTCGTTTATCTTTGATTAAAAGGAGGAAAGAGAGAAAAGAAAATTTCTGTGAAAGTAGTGGATTATTTTTTTATCGTAGAATTGAGCACACGCTCACGCAAATGCATACGCACACGCAAATGCATACGCACACGCAAATGCATACGCACACGCAAATGCATACGCACACGCAAATGCATACGCACACGCAAATGCATACGCACACGCAAATGCCTACGCACACGCAAATGCATACGCACACTCAAATGCATACGCACACGCAAATGCATACGCACACTCAAATACATACGTACACGCAAATGCATACGCACACGCAAATGCACACGCACGCACACACGCACACATACACGTATACACACACGCATACACACACGCGCACACACACGCGCACACACACACACGCACACACACACGCGCACACACACACGCACACACACACGCG
>JAFELO010001302.1:132807-152213 GCA_017140195.1 Eumaeus atala | reverse complement strand
GTCGTCACATGACAGGACGTAAGAGAAACACTTTTGTGGTTGAACACACTACTCATTATTCTAAACTATGATTAATTAATTATATACCGCTTTGTAAGAGGTAGTGCAAATATATTGTGCTTCATTGTAGCCGCACCGGGCCAGCACTCGCCCGCACGATACCGCTGCAAAGCGATAATTACCAAAAGGCTCCAACGTCTCGTTTGCCCTCATATATTATAAAAAACCTAACGATGAACTAAGGATGAACTAAGGTGTGTCCTCATGATCACGACTGAAAGTCGTCTTAGAATATCTGAAGTTCGTATGTTGAAAATGTACGAAAAGTGTGTAAAGGTATACTTTTCAGATTTAGCTTTACCAAGGTATGTGTAAGAATATGCTCACTTTGGAATAGGAAATAATATTTCAAGTTTACGTCAAGTTACCAAAAATGTGTGCTGTGCAACACATGACCATAAGTCAGGTGACGCGTAGCACTCTTGATAACTTGACAAACGTCACTTTATTATCATTTCTTACTTTATTTTTATTGCTATCAGAGCCTTTTGACGACTATCGACGCCCCTAGACATCGTTCCTCCCTCCCCTAATAAACGGCCACCGACTACTCTCAACCCTCACGAAACGCGACAGCATATCTGTAACTGGAACAAACTCACTCAGCCTACAATGTAATTTATTACATTGTTTCTCACCGTGTTTCTGAGTAATAGCTGCGGCTTGCACACAGACGCGGGCTATAACTTTGCTTAATATATTTTGATAGTGAGAAAAGTAGTCACACTTAAAAATAATTAGCCATTAATGTGTTGCGGGGATGTAATTAATGCAATGATCGTGTGCGCGCGGGTCTCCCGTGTAGCTCCGCCACTTCCGTAGGACAACGGTTATTGGTTCCGGCGGCGGCCGGTTTCTTCGCTGGAATGACACGACACACGGTGCTTGTGTCTCATTACCATTTTAATGGCACGACTAAAACGTCTGAGATTTTCTTTTTTATATGTCACCAGTTCTACCCGTTTAATTCCGGTCCAGTTGGTCGTAACGCTATAGTATATAGCCTATAACCTTGCGTGATAAATGGACTATTCAACATAGAAATATTTTCTCAAGTCGGACCTGCAGTTCGTGAGATTAGTTCGTACAAACAAACAAACAAACAAACAAACTTATAATATATTATGATAAGTCCTGGTAGTGTCCGATAGTGTAGGGCACGCGGCACACGATGGTGACGAATACCTATTTAGCACGGAATGTAGCAGCGCCGCCTTGGGTGCAGTGTGCCAGATCCGTAAGGTGATAGGGCATCACAGAACAACCCTTTCTTTTGACGCGGGAAACGCATGTACTCGCCTTCACCGGCCCTGGGTGGGGTCCATTGCCGCGTGGGGCTCGCGGCACAGTTCCGAATACCCACAAAAACCTCCGCCAGTGCCATCAGTGGCGACTCATCAGGGCACCTCGACGGCCACTATGGCAACGCCTTCTCCACAGATGAGGTTGTCACGCACCACAGGTCAACCCCACGCATTTCAGGACAGTGCATTGGGCTTCTACTCCTGCTCTTTAGTTCTCTCTTCTTATGAGAGGAGTACAAAGGCAGCCACCTCGGTTCAACTGGCTTCGCCCAAGGTGTCTCGACTTACCCCAGGCTAGTGAGTCCCACCGCCACGACATCCATCCTCTTCTTTTTCTTACAGTTCTATGCCGACGGATGTGTCCAGTGCAGCTTCATTGGTCACTATAAGACACGTTGGGCCTAGGTGAGATAGTGTTCGATAGGATGGACAGTCCCGCCACCATTTCCGCAGATAGGCAGGCTGTATCCCGATAATTATTTAAGATTAGCTAAAGTAGCTATTGTTATCATGAACGAGGTGTCTTTCCTTATAAGCAGGGTACTACGACTAAGAACAGCGCCCCACAAGGCCTTCTCTTTTGATTTTTAACACATATTAAAGCTTAGACTTGGCAACCGATTGGCGCTGGCAACTTTGGGCCAGCGGATGGCTTTGGGCGTCGGTAGGAGTCTATCATTTCACCTGGCCGCTAGATTGCCCCATTATTTGCAATAAAAATGTCAGATGGGTGTTATCGAGCGGAATACCGTTTACGTCACGATGACAATTAAATGCTCAGTGTCTGTTATCTAAAGCGACGCGAACCTTTTCAGATAATAGCCTATGCTTTAGTGCATGTATCCAATTGATTTTGAGATCAGGTAGCGACGGTATTATTTTCTACGCAACGGGTAGCCAGAAAATTTATGAGACAACTGCCGGGAAGGAGAACAAATTAGATATCGGGATCGCAGTGGTGGCTTGTTAGCTTTTTGGGCGACGCAAATTATTTTTTTCTGGACAAACGAGTCGGTTCACTCGGTGTGCAGTTACCGCGGGTGGACACCCTTATTGCGTTACCGGATTATGTGTGTCGTTGTTCTTTATGTTCCCTTTGGGTTTTGAACCACCAATAATGAAGCGCGACAGCGTTAGGGGTGATATAAGCAAAAGTTCCGATAGTTACACCGAACCTCGTGAAATGCGTTAGCATGAGAGCTGATATACGGATCCGGTTCATGGGTCGGTATGCTCGCGCCGCTTCTGTGTGCAAAAGTCTTGTGTGAATGTACAAGTCCGCGGAATGTGCGCCGTTTTTTAAAGAAAGGAACAACCGACTTTCTTCAAGCCATACTCTCAATCGGCCACCGGCTACTTATAAACCGCACGAAACGCGCATTGAAAGTGGCATCATAGAGGTACATCTCCGGCTCACCTGTGCGCATTCACCAGCGACTGGCGAGGGTCTGAGGTCCATACACAACGTTGTAGGACCTCAGGCTGGTGCTGATAGAGATTATGCACACAACGGTCGGATAACTTATCGGTAGCTCAGTTTGGTCTCGCTCCGGTGTGACTCGCCCTAACGATGCGAGACGCGGTAGCCGGCGATCGTGTTGTTTCCGAACAATTACGCTTAACAGTAAATGATATGATAACCGTAACGATATCGGCTAATACCTTCCGCATGCGCAGTCGGCGCTACAGATCTGGCCGCGAATACCGCACGTTCAGTCGCATGCGGAGAAGATGGATTTGTGTTATTACAACGCAATGTAAATTCCTTTTAACAAACCGACGACCGGACACATTTATCGTGTGAGCGAGCAGCACCTGGTCGTGCCGGCCCGGTTCCGCTGCGTGGCATTATCTTTCTTATTACAAAATGCCTATGACATTAGCGTCTTGTTTTTGAATGTCATGCATTAGTGCTACTAACTAACCATCATCATAATCAGCCTTTTTCAGTCTTGCTAGACACGGGCCTCGTCCAATGCACGCCAAAACGGACGATCTGCCACTCGCATCCATCCCGAAATACACTTATGTAATATGCAAACTGTTAACGCCGTGGAGTGGGTGGATGTCCAAAATAACTCTGTCATTAGTCGATCGTTGACTAGTCAGAGCAGAGGGGTCAGCAAACCCTGGTGACTTGACACGGAAAATGTTGGAATCCATATGCTGTAGGTGCTAATTATAGTTCAAAAATTTTAAAAAATCTATTAATGACAAAGTTTTTGATTGTAGGGCTCAAGTGAAAATAAATAAGCTTTAGGTTCACTTTAAAGCCCGTCTTTCCGTCAAGAATACCTATTGGGTTCCGTTGACCTAAAATACTGACATAATTGGCAAGATAATGCAGATAATATTAACAATAAGTTTGACACCTCTTATAAATTGTCATGCTCCTGCCTACCGTTGATACGGAACTCTCTGTGCTGAGTCCCGGCTCGCTTCTGGCCGTTTTTTAAATATCGAGTCCGTGTTATTTGTCGTCCTTAGGTATGTCAATTTCCATACAAAACCCAAATGTCTAGTAATTAATTGATAACATTACAAGGAATGATTCTGTTAGATTAGTTATTAAAAATGTGTAAAGACGTCAGTTTCATAAAATATTCAAGTCTCAAGACGAATTCCTTTGTATTATTGAAATGTTTAGCTGCCACGGACTGTATACATTGTAAGCCCTACTGTCCTTGACAACTGAAAACACGGCCCTTAGGTACTTGGGGACCCTGGCTTTACATGTCCTGTGGGCGTGGTAGGGCATGGAGACCGCACTGTCCATTGCGATGTCCACACAGCAGACGAATGGCCAACCTTTTGGCAGATATAGCCACTGCTGCGGTACCGGCAAGTCGGGCCGTCACGAATATGAGTGAGATGCCCCATCTCGTTCATATTACACTGACGTGTCTGTTTATTATTGCGTATCATGCAGTTTTTCTCGGACATCTATTGCTCTTCTTGGGATATAGTCACAAATTCTAGGTACTTCGAAGTTCCTTAATTTCTAAATCGACGTTTTGAAATCATTAACACGATTGAAAACAGATCAACCGGCAGATGATGATAATAATATTGTATCGGAGACATTAGTATAAGCAAGTTCTTGCGGAGACGAAGTCCATATAAATCCACACAACCATATTTACGTTATCTTTTAAATCCCCGTACCAAACGCTACAGCATAGTTTCCAGCTAATATGTGAGCAGTACTACGCGACGGGTTGCGATAGACCTGGTCGGACTACTGCAGGCTGTACAATTGCAAATAATCCAACATGGCAACGCTCTTAAACGGATGCTAGACTGGTAATTAGTTTCGGCACATTAATGTTGCGTGCGTTACCTACACCTCGCCGACAAAAGGCACACATACACATACATATTCATTCTCGGCAGAGCCATCACGCGACGTCTAGACGGGAAGTGGGGTTTTTATGGCCACATTATCTCTGGTCTAATCCTAGACGGAGGGTGGGAACGGGTTAGGGGCTGACCGCAATTTGGAGTCCTGCGGTCGTCGCGGTCCAGTGCGCGTGTAAAGTGATGCTGGCGTGTTATTGTGGCTTCACCATCGTCAGGCCGCCGGCCGCTGGATACTGGCTGCCGCGTGCCTTTTCACCGGACAGCATCAGCGAGGCTCGACACTTGGGGTGTGTGTCTGAAAATTTCTAGTTATTTGTCCCTTGGCGATCCCGTGATCGCTGGTGTAAAGTGAAACCCTAGGGAACTCCACTTTTTCGGGATAAGTCATACGAGCGAACGGAGTCTTTTTTCCGACAACCGACGCATCATGAATATCCACAGAATGACTATTCCGATGCGTTGACCTCCCCCCCCCAATGGGCCAAATTTATATCTGTGTCAAATGTTACCAAAATCCTTTTATTAGATTTGCGTGACAGAGTAACAAACATGTAGTAAAACTGAGAGGCGAGCTGCGGTGCCATCGAGTTGGGACAGCGCCCCCGGTGAGGTACCTCTTGCTCGTTTTTCCATCTATACTATACAAAAGGAAAAATTATCCTGCCAAACTTTGTCATTTATAATATACTTACAATCTATCCTACCCAATTTAGACCTTTCTATTTGTCATAACCGTGCACACGTCTTGCTCTAACGCCGTGGCGCCAAAGCAAGCTATTTCGATGACTAAAAAGAGGCATCATGTGCAAACGAATCATGAGCTCGTGAAACTATCTCTGTACGAGTGTCCATGACGGGTCCGCATGTCCGTAACCCGACCATACGGCATGTCGCCGCGCGGTGGAAAGAGATGGCGCTAGTGGAGCCTTCCCGCTAGTCTGCCGGACATGAGTATGTATAGGATATTTACATGTTGTTCACTAACGACATCTTGCGTGTAAACCTATCAGCTATACGCTCGCTTCGAGTGGTGACGAGCAAAGTTTATCGATAATCACCTTACTAGCGTTTGGAATGTCACACGTTGTCATGAGTATGCAACATCTACCAACTTAAAGAACATCCTACAGCAATTCGACTGTTATCACAGTCCTGACATTCAAATGTAAAAAATAAAGCAGGATCCGGTGTCACTCGTGTGAGCGTAAGAGGCGTCGTCAAGCGGCTCACCGCAGCACCTCTGCTGCCCGGTCCCCCGACACCGACATCTACATACACACGACTCAGAAAACATTACCCTCCTTGTGGCGAGGTAGAACTGGTGAAAACCGCATCCAAAGTGGCGCAAGCAAAAACATTGTATAATAGCCCCTCAAAAAACATTTTTATTTTGTAAAGTAGCATCACATATTGGCAAAAAATGTGCCAGCAACAGTTTTGTGGTATGTTACACTAGTGTAGATGTTTGATAAGAGGTAGTGCCAAGCTGCATTGCAGCCCAATTGGTGCTCTCGCGTTTTGTGGGGCTTCCGAGTGGCCGGTGGCTCACCGGACGGGAGGAGGAATGGAGGACAACGCATCCGTATGATAACAATAATGCGAATTTCTAAGGACGTCGGTAGTTGTCGTAATGCTTGTATTTCACGCTTGCCCTGTATATATCATAATAAAGAATATGCACAAAGTGTCCAACAATTGTTTTCTCATCACTTTATTAAATTTATCCAATTTGAAAAACGGAACAATCCTTTTGTGAACTGTGCATAACAGAATATTTGTATGAGTATCGACATTGTCACCTAGTAAAATGTTATACGGAGGCTCCAGTAAACGTCTGTTCTCGTGAGAACGCGCTCTTTTTTATTAATTTATTTAAGGTCGTTTTATAACAACTCAGGTCCTTAACGACAACGGTATCAACTCTAATACATTTATAAATTTTAATCATTTTAATAAAATCGTGTGTATGTGTACATGCCTCTCCAACTAGGCAACATTTTATTTTATTAGGACCGTTACATTTAATCCTTTCGCTGTTGAGGTACGCACACTCCACTGACAAGTGTAACACGGTGAGCTTCAGCCCACGTCTATGACGTTTAGTAATTAAGTGACTGCGCGTTACACTCGCATTACCAATGCGAAGCCTAGTCATGACTACCTGACCTGCATGCAAAGGAAGTTGGGGTATATCGAAAATATCATGTCTTATAGCAATTAACTTACATGTGTTCCCTGATATTCAATAATAAATATAAAAATATCCAAAGAACTCGCTCTTGTTCGGGCGGACTCTCAAAATATATTGTCAACGTGTGAAGTGACACGAGTGCTAACTGATAGGCTTTCTATCTTTATCACAATGTGTCCACATACCACAATCATGTGTAACCACATTCTTTTATGTGGTATAAGTGGGCGAACGAGCAGCCTAACCCACACAATCCTTCCCTATTCCACCTTCGCCACCTTCACTTTGACAGGGAACACCACCAGAAATTCATAAAGTAATAGGACAGCGTCGCCGTTACATTCATAAAGTAATAGGACAGCGTCGCCGTTACATTCATAAAGTAATAGGACAGCGTCGCCGTTACATTCATAAAGTAATAGGACAGCGTCGCCGTTACATTCATAAAGTAATAGGACAGTATCGTGTTAATGCGAGGCACGTCCTCAGTCGTGTCCGCCAATTCTACTGCAACGCAGCATGCCACTACCACCTCACGACTGGGAAGATTCCTTTTCGTGCGAATTGCGGTTCCGTCGCGGCAGAGTGCACGTGGGTCTGCGCACACTCGTGTGCAGTTGGCGAGCCTCGCAGTAGCCCAGTTCTGCAAGAAATCATTATTATTAAACAGTATGCAAGTACAAACATCTTTGACCTGATTTCGTAACGGTTTGACAATCGTCGGCGTCTACAGTCATACGGATATTATCGATTTTATCAACACGATAAGACCTAAACATAAAGAGGCCTGCTGGTTCCGTATCTACAGTGGCCTTGACAACAGTAGCAGATAATGTAAATAACAACAAATTAGTTGAGTAACCAAACCATAAACAATATTTATAAGTTTTAAACTTTGAAATATCGATCTAAAATAATATGACCATAAAGGTAGATATTATGTGGGACACGATAATGAGACCTCTGCTAGAACCGGGTCATTATGTTAATTTCATTGTCACTAGCCGGTTAGCAGGGTTGTCGACCGGGAGATCCTGTATTCTAATACTGGATTTCTTTGTTAAACGTGTTGCCGGAATCTGTTTTGGGCTAAATTGTAATATTATACATTGTCTGTGGACCATACCATGTTAGCCTAGCCCGGGGAAAACATATTAGATATAAAATTATAATTACTTTAAATAGGTACTAAAATACAAATATTATAAATTCAAATGTTTGGATTTATGGATAGAGTTTTGAAGGATGTTTTTTACTCAATTACATACAACAATATTTCCGAACGAATTTGAAGTTGCCAATCTTGTAGCTTATGTACCAAAATAACACATAAGCTATAGATAGAAATACTAACTTTTGCTCGTACTTTTGCACACGCACCATCGAAATATAATTGGCCAGATGTTGTACTTGGCCAATTATATTTAGATGAACTAATATAATACCCTTCCATTACCTATATGACATGTAATAAATCATTCGTAATGATTTGATGAAAGTCGAGAACCAACGTATATTTAGTGATAAATTACAATATAATGGAGGTTTTGTGCAAATATAAAACTTACAATAATATTTATGTAATTTATACTTTAAGCATAACATTTTGTATTGAAACATACAATGTTGGGCATTAATTAAAATAATATGACGCCTAGATATTAATCAAATGAGGTCTTTATTTGTTTATTAATGAACCTAATTTATAATATATACAATTTTTAGAATCCCTTACCTCATAAGGAAAAAATAGCTGTTTTTTGTTGTCTATGTGTCCGTTCGTGCGTCCGTTTGCATGTCTGGCAGTAGCTGAATCATGATAAAATACGAATAAGAAGCTCAGAAGAAAAAAAAACACACTAAAGCCTCCTTTGTACTCTAAAAGTAGTCTAATTCAGTAATGATTCTGGTGTTCCCTTCGTGTTCGGAACGTTGGTCAAATATCGAGCTCCTTTAATAATATCGGCCGTCACGTACTCGGGCAGGGTTTTCCACCTGGACCACTGGCGATGAACAGAGTACAATTAGAGCTCTCTTGCTAGGAAACAATTTGCGCCCCGGAGGTATGGTATATATGAGGTAATAATCGTCGCACAACGCCTCTCCCGCGCCCTTAGTTTCAGAATCGTATTAGTTTTATATAAAGTTTATATATTTTTAATTCTCTTAAATCTAAACTAAATCGTAGACAGCCCTATTTGTCTCGCCCATCGATCGACATCGAATAGCACATCGACATTTACTGCAATTAATACAGTCGTATGAAATCGATTTAATTTTCGGTAATTATTTTAATGTAATCAATAATTGTGTATCTAATCGATGAGTTGGTTTTTAATTGGGTCACGGCTGGTGTTTTCCGACCGCCGTTCGCTTAATTACCAGACCCTATCCTTGCCACCTTCGTGAGAAGCTAGCAATCATCATCATATATGAAGTCTACGTCTGGGTGTAGGCCCTCCACAGGGCGCCACCCCCGCCACCGAGCGCTGCACCGGGTAGAATTAATATGACGAGGTCACCACCTCGCGCTGTGGCCCCTCAGTAGTAATCCTTAACAAGTCGCAGGTGGACGTCACCTGATGGCTATGTACCAGATATACCTTTAACAAATACTTTAGGTAACTACCTCAGACTTATTTTTTATTAGCTACGTACTAAAACATGGCCTCGTTTATGTCGTAAGCGGACAAACGAGAAATTGGAGCAATTTAATGACTACCGACGCCCAATTATAATATACGTTGCCCCTCGTCATCCCATTCCTCCAATGGACCACCGGCTACTCGAGCGATTCTCGATGCAGGTTTAATGTATAATGTGTGCTCAATAAGGAGCATGATTCCGAGGCGAATCGCTAGTGTTATATTGTACACTAAGACATGTGATGTTATATTGAACACTAAGACATGTGATGTTATATTGAACACTAAGACATGTGATGTTATATTGAACACTAAGACATGTGATGTTATATTGAACACTAAGACATGTCATCAACTGAGGTGATCACACAGCAGTGGTCGCGTCGGGATATTATCATGACGCTGATTTTCAATGACTCAAGATGCCGTGTTTTAGCAGTGGATGGATGAAGGTCGATGATGATGACAATAGAACTTCATGACAAATCATCCCAATAACCGAACCAGGACTCGAACCCGGGAGTGCCTACACGTGCAGTCACAGTTATTGATAAATATTTGGCTACAACGTGAACATGAACATGCCCATCTCGACTAAGAGACACCAGGCCATAACATATAGTCATCAGCGACTTATACCATAAATTTCACCGCAAAACCAGACCTAAGAAAGTAGCATTAGGATAAAAACCAACAACGTGGAGCGATCAGTCAACGACCGTTGGCTGCATACGAGCCGGTTTGTGCCGTGGGATCTGACAACTCGAGTTCGCGCCCAAATTCGAAAAGAGAGCGCGTGAGAAGTCGCCCGCGGCCCAAAATGCGCTCGGAAACTGTAAGAGTAGAGTCAGCAACGAAAGTCGATAAAATTTCGAAATTCTCTCGGATTCTATAAAACATCTGTATGACGTAGATAAATTATTGCAGTAGTATGCTTTTTCCCATTACACTTACATATTTACTGCCCGAATTGCTATTTATGTGTATTTAATATGTATGTTTCGTTAATAAGTGTAACAAGTCCCTTGCGATTTGTGATAGTCCGGTAAAGGGGTCAATAACCCAATGGAGTGAAATGCTTAACACATCTCTGTAAGCTTTGTCTGTAGGGATGTTTATGGGTGCCTATAAAGCTTAAATCGTCTAGTTGTGAATTATCGATGCCGTTATTTACACATTTTGTAAACCAATTCCGACGTGTAATTTTAACTATACTCACATTATACATGTTGTTTTCTGTGTGTCTAGTGTATTGTGTTAGATTATACATGTTAATTTGTGAGATTAGCCTCTTTACTCCCGTAAGAAAATAAAATTGTCTTAGCTAATATTTCATTTAAAAAAATAGGTGCATTCATACTGTTATTGATTTTCCTCGCTTTTTCAATCTGGACCAGTTCCTCGTCCGCTGGCTGTACGTATATTTTGAGAACATTAAAAACATTTATTTCGCCCCAATTGAGTTTTCGCGTTAAACGATTCGAGAAACGATTAACGGCGGTCTGGGCGATTTTTAAACATCCATTGTGACATTGATGGTAATTGACTAAATTACACGTTTGCTACATCAGATGTACCGCAAGGCAATACCAAGGAATATAAATGAGGAACATAATATCTATAATTTTATTTGCAAGGGGTATGCCGTGATGCATTGCTTCAGAGTTAGACCGGTGCGGGTGGGCAAGCGTGTAACACCAGTGCAGCGAGCTTCAAATATGTTGTAATGCACACTCATCTGGATGTTTTTTTATATTTGTGGACTTACCACACCACGCTAGCCTCAGTCCTGTGCTAAGTACCTTGTGTCACCGGTAATGCACAACGGAAACATATTTTATTTAATTTATTTAATATTTTTATACATTTAAGATTTTTATTATATAAATACATATAGAAACGTGAGCTACACGGGATTCGAACCTGCGACCTCTGGCGTAAGACGCGGACTAACCGTCACGTTACCAGCTGAGCCAGCCGGTCGTCATATCATATTTTTAATACTTGAAGGAAAAAAATCACGTTTAAAGAGTTGCGCGAAAGAGGTATTTGATATTTGGTACAGTTGAAGATTTCGTGGAGGAGTTGTACAGACGGTTAATATTTTAATACATTTTATTAAAATTTAGATTTAGATACAAGATTGCGCACATTATGGCACGCACACAACGCTCAAAATCACGTAATGCACGTACGCGACAATCTTATTTCCTTTTTATTAAGTATATGCATAATGGTTTTACTTCAATACTAAATCAAACTAACTGCATTCGAAATTAGGTTCTTACAAAAGAAATTAAGATGTAATTTCCATATTAAATAATTCTAATTTTCGATCTTAATGAAATAATAAATATTTAAATCAGTATCAGCCCCTCGGGTTTAATAGAATATCAGTTTGTAAATGGGAAGCTCTGAGAGCATAGCAGTTGGCTAGCACACACTAGAGGTAACTGCAGTAGACGAAGAAGCAGAACAGCACGGGATGGTACCATGGAAGCCATCCCGTCATCCGTCACTCTTTCGGATTACTGCGCGCACGTGATTGGGCACATCCGACAAACGTGTCATCTCCAATCTGTCTCGTTGTATTTGTCTGATGTTTGTTTGTATTGACAGTTTGGTGAGTTTAGACTGATGGCTCGCCCCGAAGGGTGTAGTGTCTACATATCGCTGTAGAATGCTATAGAAGTGGCACACGCGTTGTCTGAAATGTTAACGGTTCTCGCAGGCTGTGGTGTGCCGCGTGTGGCTTGTACACACGTATAACACAACTTGTAGCTTTACGGTGACCACGATCAAGCTTTAAGGATATTTTTTATAGGCAGCAATTATCGGGATAAAGCAAAACATGTAGAAATATGTTAGATAATTTTGTTTAAATTGATGTAATAAAATGTAGGAATTGTATAAATTTGAATCTTGTGTGCGTTTTCACATTAGTGTGGCATCTTCTAGTGACCGAGGCTAAAGAGCTCCTGTTGATGACCACACGCAAACTAGTGGTCACTTCTATCGCCAATAGACCAGATGGCTGAACAACACGATGGCATGCATGTCATGTCATTGCTGAGCTTTGAGAAATGTGTGCGATCTCTTAGAACGTAGATTATATCTATTACATCTATGTTATATCCTAGCCATATCAGCAGCTCCCGATGGGTTTACAATTACGATAAGTCGATAAATGTTTCCACTAGATGACCAAAGCGCATACTTAAATTTAACTGTGTAAAAAATATTTACAGTAACGAAGTTGTCCTAGCACAGACGCGTGCGTGGTCGCCGCAGTAGCTAGCGATGCGCCGGCTGCGCAGATGTCTGTACCCAGCGCCCTATTCAATTGCCCTGCTCCGTTTTTTTGCGCCAGAACCGATTGCGATCTCCATTGTACCGTGTATTATGTTGCGTTGTAAGGAATTCGAAGATTTCGCCATTTTTAAACGCAACATCCCATTCTGCGCGTAATCCTGGACGGATTGTGGGAATTTTTTGCTAGAACGGGAAGACAATGTACATATGATGGATTTGATCCCGTTTAGAGATTACTGATGCGTGGGGAGAGACAAGTCATCATCGTGGCGTACTGCGGAATAATTACAATTGTCTTCAGCGGCCAACACGGCCGATCCCTTGCTATGAAAGGTAATATTCACACCTGCAACCACTTTCCTTTGTACACAAATTTCAATAAATACTTTAAAAAGTAACAAGATCCAGGTCTGTGTATGGTTTCTATTTAAGGCCCTAATTTCTTTTAAAAAGGGCATCATATAATCCATCAGCGAGTCCTAATGAGTCGTATGTCAGCGAGCCGCCGCTTCAAATGTTCATTGGCTGCTCAATGGTAGAGCGACGACACAGACGCGCCACACTCACATCCCCAAGCACATGCTAAACGCGGCACCGTCTCATGAGCCACACATTCCACCAGAATTAATACTCGATGTCAAATCCGCCAAAACATTCCCCATGGGACGTGAGTGGAGTCCCGAATGGGACGTTGCCCATTTTATGTGTGTTGTAATCTATTTTTTTAATAATCGTAAAATTATGGTTTCGTTATAGTCGCGGATGTTAGGAGCTGCATGGGTCGATTTAATATACTTTTTTTTAAATAAGGAAGTAATTGGAGTGCAAATAATATGAACTGGTTTCGCACACGAATACGCTCGTGTCATAGAGTAAATGTTTAATTAATTTATCGTAATTGGTTATGTAGGCTGAAATGGGTTGTTTGCGTAGTGGTGTGTGCGATTTTATAATAGTGCCCAATAACTACTAAAACACCATGAGTGCTATCTGTGCCACCGAGGGTAGCACCGCGCCACAGAGCAGCTTCATCAACTCCAGGGCTGTGCATTGTGGGGATTGCCCTGTCCTGTGCCCTAAAGCGCCTGTCCCTCCTCAAAGTTCTTCAAAAGGGATCATTCTCGTTTATTTCGCCTCAAGTGAGGGATAAAGCTTCGACTCCTAACCCCGCCCCGAAAGCGTAACAGACAGAGAGAATTTTTATAGCATCATTATAATATTCAATTCTAGGTAGTATGGATGGAACCTCTCAGGATCTTAATTACGCCAAGAGGCAAGTTGAAAGACACACAAACTCCTGATAAGAGCTTCTTTCGGTTCTGAGAACAGGACGAGGGTTGAAACAGTAGTATATTTACTATAATTGTTGTCGTTCAAAAAGAAATTTTAATTTGAATCTTATTCTTATTTTGAAAAGACCATCTCATATAATGCGTATTTTTATAATAAAAATAGGAAGGTAATGTTTTTCGAACTATAGATTAACATTTTATTTATTTATTTAATAGTCGTAGGTTCATCCACAAGTGAACACGTGTAATTAAATAGCTCATGAAAATACAGACACATAAAGAATAAATTAAACGTGTAACAATTAGTTAGAGACGAACTCAGCTTGCAATTAGACCACTGTGATGATAAGAATAAAGTGGCTCAAGGTAATAAGAAAATACAGTTAAACATTAACGTAACATTGCACTAAACATCGATACTCGTAAGTGACAATGTTATTTCGGCAAGTTTTACACTAACACTTTCCTTAGAGCATAAGAAATATTCAGACACAACATTAGTTCTACTAACAACAAAATGTAGGTACAATATAAAAATATCTAAATAAAAGTGAGTGAGTTAAAAATCAATGTCAACATAAAATAAAAAACACGTGTCCACAGGTGAAACTATACAACACGTGTCCACAGGTGAAGCTATACAACACATGTCCACAGGTGAAGCTATACAGCACGTGTCCATAGGTGAAACTATACAACACATGTCCATAGGTGAAACTATACAACACATGTCCGTAGGTGAAACTATACAACACATGTCCATAGGTGAAACTATACAACACATGTCCATAGGTGAAGCTATACAACACATGTCCACAGGTGAAACTATACAACACGTGTCCATAGGTGAAACTATACAACACATGTCCACAGGTGAAGCTATACAACACATGTCCATAGGTGAAGCTATACAGCACTTACAATCTCTCTTAATCTGTGTTAAGTACAAAATTCATTTTAGTATACACCAAAGTGAAATAAAAAGAATAAAGAGAAAAAATGTATGTTAATTTGGTTGTAAATAGTAATAAAAAAATTAAATTTGAAATTTTATTTGGCTATAAATAGGACATAAATACAATTTTAGGAGATAATAACATCAGAATATATTATACATTAAGTATATATACGCACATACAGCCGGAACGATTTATTTGATTTGAACGTAGGAGCAAGTATCAAAGTTTCCAAAACTTCATTTCTATGTTCTTGTAGTAAGCTGATAGAAATTCGTTCATTATACTCGTAGTTATATCGTAAAGCTGCAAACAAGCGGTCGGCTCGACACCAGCCGAGGCTGTACATATGAGTACAAAATAAAAACAAGACATCCATAGTTTAACAATGGCATTACCGCACCGGTACAAACAAATTCTGGATCAAGATTGTCCTTTATTACACCAATTATTTCAACTATAATACAAATATTTGTTTGTGTGCCATTTCAGGTTGTTTATTAGTCACTATGTTATGCCCAGAGACAAGGAATATCACCTTTGATGTTCTTCTAGTGTTGTAACGCCATTGTGTCGTTCTATTATTTAATATTCCGCCATGTGGAGGGGGCGTGTAATGCGATTCCTCCTCGTATTGTGTGACTCATCCTAATGTCCCCATCTTTTCCCTAAGTCCTCTGTAACAGACCTTATGACGGCACGTATGATATGAGCTATACTAAATTACTGTAATTCTTTTTACATGATGTTGGAAACCTACGCACCGGTTTCTCACAAACGAGCAAGGGAAGCCTATAGCCTTGCTATCCTTATTGGGTCTAGGCTCTCTGTACGAAGGCCTCATCAACTTAGGCAGCTGTTTTTGACCTTCATTAAGACGTTATAAGGTCCAATGAATAACATTCTTCGACTTAACTTTCTAGGCATGTTTTTCTTTCAGTAAAAAGGTTTTTGGCATCGTAATACTAATGAGGTACCCTGTTAAGATAAGAATACAAATGTCGTTGTGTGAAAATTAATAGTCGAGCAAGCAGTGTGAGCCTTGGAGTTTAGTGGCATCAGACGAAAAGTGCTGACTCTTAACAACATATGCATACTTCGAGAGAACAGCCATTCTATTTTATGGCTTAACGGACCCAAATGGGCACAAATCTATTGATGACCACAGACATTCGCATAATTGTCATCCACATGTGTTGCCCTTCTTCTATCCTCCCCTCTGATCGACTTCCGTAAATTCATAAACAGCACGATTGCATAGTTGTCAATGTCATCTCGTCGTGTGAGCGTG
Source organism: Eumaeus atala (assembly GCA_017140195.1). Classification (NCBI taxonomy): domain Eukaryota; kingdom Metazoa; phylum Arthropoda; class Insecta; order Lepidoptera; family Lycaenidae; genus Eumaeus; species Eumaeus atala. Next base: position 135,802 of record JAFELO010001302.1, on the reverse strand, counting down.
AGGTCCCACCTCGTGTCAGCCCAATCCGGTTGCAATGCGGCATTACTATACACATAAGAAACTTTCATATAATTATGTTGCACAAGGTGATTTCCTAGGTTGAGACATTTGGCCATGTAAATGCACCATCCGTCACCGCGCGACCGACCAGCGCCCCCTCGTGCTCCCCACCTCCGGGGCTGGACTGTAAATCTCTTTGAGTACACAGCACAAGTCTAGACAAATTAATAGTTTTGCGAATTATTCACCCCCACGAGTCCGACCCCAGTGAGGCAATAACATTTATTTTATCAACCTTTTTATTGTTCCAGTATAACGTCGAGTTATAGATGAATTTGCGACGTACAGTTAGACATGAGTTGTCTTAATGTAGCTAAGTTCAAGTCAGGCTAGCACGTCTGTGTACCGCGTAATACCAGAGTTCAGGGAGCGCGTGGCTTCCGAAAGTCTGGTGACCTATTGGTGTGAGGGCTTAAAGAAGAGCAACATACCTGCCTATAACCTATTGTCCTTACCTAAAGCCTGACTACTCGTATGTCCCATAGTGCCATAAGCAAATATAAATAGACACTTAATTAAAAGAAAATTAGGAATGGATTTACGTACTGTGAAAAATGGTGTACTTAGAATATTGTCAATTTAAAGCTGATCGCAAATAAAACGGAATTGGACCGGCACGACCGGGGAAATACCTCTCGCTCACTCATTACCGCCGTAGAGAGACAGCGTCGCAGTCGCGTTTCGTGCGGTTTGTGAGTAGACGGTGGCACATTGAGGTGCGATGATATGAGGGCAAACGCATCTGCGTAACAATCAGTCATCAAAGGGCTTCGATTGCTCGCTTGCCGCCTTGTGCTATAACATTTTCTAAAAAAAATATGTGACGCACGTTATATATTACTAGTATAAGGGGATTAAATAGGATGGAACAGTGTGACACCACGTCACTTTTGGACTTTGAAAATTGACAAAGTACGCGGACGTAGTCACGGGCAACAGTTCGTTAACATAACAATCATACAAAAGTAACAGAGGTCAAATCACAACAGAATTGTAAACGTTTATTAGGGTTTCAGACATCTGACAGATAAACGTAAGTGTTAAACCAACAGGGCATTACCGATGGCCGCGCTATTATCACGTGCGCCGGATGTTTGTGAGCGTCGTAGCTCTACCAGCGTCCGAGCGCCTGGGCTCTGTACGTGTAATTGTGTTAATTTACGGTATGTTATCTCACAAAGCATCCAAGAACTTCCAATTTGTAAATTTGTTAAGTTGATAAAGCTCCTCCCGAACTGTTCCTGTGTAATAGCAAAATTTGACATTCAATGTGTTGTATATTTATAGATGTTTGGTTGACTGAAGTTGAAAACCTGCTAAGTTTGTTTAGTCGGTTTCTTACAGTAGTTTGAAAGAGCTTTCAAGAGCCTTCTGGTCCTGCTTCTGGTGATTACCGACGTTCATAGAAATCTGCATATGGATTGTGCAGGTGCATGGCCCATTTGACTCAATCGCAACAGTAGCCTGCTTGTAAATCGCATGAAAAGCCACAATAAAGCTTAAAGGGAGTCTTGTGGGTGAGAGGTACTCCCTCCCAGCCGTGCCGGCCTAATTCCGCTGCATAGGCAACGTAGCACCTACTCTCAGGTCGTTCTGCCCTTGTCCTTTTTTTTAGATCTAATGTGTCATAAATGGATTTGCTTTCAAGACGAAATACGCGATCGGCGAGAATACGAGGCGTGACGCAATTAACGAGAGTGCATTGGAGACGGGCGATGAGGGGATGGGACGTTTTACCGCCCGTCTCGCTTTACTGCCGGGGCCCAGTCTAAACAAACACAATTTGATAACTGCGTGGATTGCATCGTAAACTTCGTCTCTTAAAACAACACTGTCTCCTGAGTCTCGATTACTGCTAATACTCGTGCGTAAACTGAACGAACTGAAGGTTTCATCGATAGAGTAACAACTTCATAAAACTGTATTCCTAGATGAGGGGGCCACTTAGTGGTGATGATATCACCCTCATTAGCAGTAGCCGTTCTGTTCTGTAGACTGGCTGGCGGTCTCGTGGTGAGCGTGTTCAACTACGGATTGTGAGATCCCGGTGAGGTGTAATGGAGATTTCACAATTTCTCAAAACAGACCGTAGTCGAGATGTTGAGAGAGACCCCTCGGCGAGCACGTTAAGCCGTTGTCCTGTGCCTCATTTTCTTCCGGTTGTTCTCCTATTCCGATTCTCTATCCCTCATGCTCCTATCCCATTGGAATAGGTGAATGAGGGAATATGTCCTCGCCGCGAGTATGCCTCTAATGGTCTCCTGCCCTCCCCTCCCCCCAACAGATCATCGGACGCTCACAAACCGTAAGAAATCCGAAATCATGGTTTATCATATTTTGGTGGGTATCGTGTGAGCGAGTGTAGCTCCCTGCTCGTCCGGGTCCGATCCAACTGCGATGCAGCAATATCAGTAGGTCCCACTTGCGGTTAAACCGTTGCTTGCTATTGTTCTATATATCAGTTTAAAGATTTAAGTAAAAAAGTATAAAGGATTTTTACAAGGCCGGTAGAAGCGAAAATAATATTTTGTTACATGTTCGTACATGAAACAAAATATTATTTTCGTACGTATACATCGTACGTAAAAAAGCACTACCTAAAATACGTAATATAAAATGCGCATTTCAGAAATGTCTTGCAATTGCTGTAACTAAAAATTTGCGCGTTTCCGTTCGTCTAAATGCCGCGGTTATTTTGAGAACTTATAGAACCTAAAGAAAACCCTATGATAAAACATACAACATGTGTACAGCCACGGGGTGATTCTAGTTGTATAAATACATGAAAATAATTTGATGATAACATGATTTGTGTTCAAGCGCTTACTACGCCTTAGTGAAAGTTGGTGTAAACAATACGAATAGTGGAAACGAAAAGAACAACAAATGACAGGATAATTTACCGATCGTAATAATTATTTATTAACATACTAAA
>JAFELO010001302.1:84067-132739 GCA_017140195.1 Eumaeus atala | reverse complement strand
ATGGTTAAGCACGTGTGACCGTTTCAGAATAAGATAACAAATACATGGAACTACAAGACTGCGTTTTAGATGTACACTTTAGATTATAATAATGTAAATCACATTCCCGGCCCTTTAATGGTTCTGCCGAAGCGGTAAATGTAATACCTGCAGACCAGTGCGTCGACGTACTGACGCAACGGGGCGAGCGCGGGGGAGGTCAAGGCGGAAGGGAGAACAGCGGGATCTACAGATAGTGTAGTAATATTAAGCTCTTGTTGCAGCAGACGTCACTCAATTCCGATTTTTCTTTATACCTTGACATTTCCGTTCTGCTTCAACTAGTCATTACAGCTGCTCACGCTCTCTCTACCTAGCCGATCTGTAAGCGCATCTCCATTTTTTTGAGATAGGGGGCAAGCGAGCAGGTAGATAGTGACTACCGCTGCCCATAGACACCTGTAAGAGCAGGCGTCTTACAGACGCGTTGCCGGCCTCTAAGGTATGCTTTTTCTTGCAGTCCTCTAAGTGTCATCGGATCGGCAATACCGAGGGAGACAGCTGCTTCCACAGCACAGTTGTACGCGGCAACAACCGGCGTTCAACCCGCACTGTGTGGACTTACGCACATTATTTTATCTGTATCTATATGAGCAATAAGAGTGTGCGCTGACCCGAGTGCACACACGCTTCGCTCTGTAGTCTGACACGACAGGGAGACAGTAAGAGTGTGCGCTGACCCGAGTGCACACACGCTTCGCTCTGTAGTCTGACACGACAGGGAGACAGTAAGGGTGTGCGCTGACCCGAGTGCACACACGCTTCGCTCTGTAGTCTGACACGACAGGGAGACAGTAAGGGTGTAACATTGCCAACTTTTTTGATTTCGAACTGTTATTAGAAACTAAAATTTGTATTACATGACGGTACCTACCATACGTGATGTGCTTTAACTTGCCTACCACTAAGCCAGGAGTATCAACAAGATTAAAATATACCGCGTCTAGTTAAATTACAAGGGCAATTTCGTTTTATAGACATAATTTAAATGTTCTCTTAATAAAAGAAATTATTTTTTTATTTACATAGAGCCTAGTGACCGACATAAGTTTTCAATGGTCACTAGGCTCGCTAAGTATTTCTGTACAATTTTATCCAATTTTAAAGAGTCCAAGAACATTTTAGTGGGGAAAAGACGCATGTCCTCTGTTGACTCGTGTACAAACTCCTTTTGCACACTCGGGGTGTCCGTAGCCCTTAGGTGCCCCTAAGCAAGCAAAGCACTTAAGAATAACCTGCACTACACAGGCGTGTCTATAAGTAAACGCTCACCTGTGTGAACAGCGTGTGGAGTATTTATAAAAGAGTATCTCCAAGGTGAATTCCGCAACCCATCTCACTCGTATATTCCGCAACCCATCTTACTCGTATATTCCGCAACCCATCTCACTCGTATATTCCGCAACCCATCTCACTCGTATATTCCGCATTCCGCTACTTTTGCTCTAAATAAAATACTGTGTTCGTCTCCATTTCGTCCCACGTACTACAAGTTAAGGGGAAGGTTTTTCCTTGAATTTGCTACGTTCGTTGCCCATCCGTTACTTAAGAGTTTTAGACAAAAAAATATTATTGTTATTTAAATATTTGCATATTCTTTATTTTATATGCGTTATAAAATTAATTAACTGTACTTCGCATTACAAGATAATTTAAAATTCATTTATACGCGCATCGGTGTCATTTTCTTTAGTTACATATTTCTTTTTACTTCTATCTATTACGTCTGTTTTATCATTCCATAAACGTTACGATCAGTTGTAGGGGGCTCGCCCTTACGAGTATTCGTAAGGTGAATGGACTCGGATGAAACTAAAGTACGAGACAGCGCCGTCTTGATTATTATATTTTATTTAATATGACACGCTTTTAATTTTTGTTTTGGTATCTTTCGTTGTGTAACGTTGCGTACAGCACTAATGATTTTGTTTTGTTGATATTAAAGTGAACATCTAATAAATGAACGCTTTTAAGGTAACATGTGGTATAAACAGTTTGGACGTTATGTTTTGGAAAACTATCTCACCTGTAGATCTGTGAGTAGTAACGATCTTAACCGGAGTGAAATTTTTTGAAGGTTGTTTTGGTTAGACTATATATGTGGAAAATATGCAGCGAACCCTTAGTAAGAGTTTTAAGCGAACCATGGAGGCGCTTATATGGCTTCATATTATATATAAAAAAATGTCTACTTGCGAAGTTTATTCGAACGAACATAGTTCGGCATTGAAAGGTGCACAACGTACGACGTAAGCGCGTTACTGCGTTGCGCTGCTGTTACACTCGATCGCTTTATAGCTGTCTCATACGATTTCACTCCTCATTGTTCTTCCCTACGCACGCGTGGACGTGCTGTCCGTATTTACCTAAAAACCAGCAACGCTACTTAAAATGGATTGAATGTCTGAGGGAAATTAACGTTAGTCACTTTACATTATAAAGATGGTTTGTTGCGTTGTTGTGACGTTGTATCGTGTGCGGTCAGGTGGTGTAGCCCCGCCTTAACCAGCGGCGCGTGTAATCGGGCCAGGATGTCGGGAATAACCGGTTGAGTCAGCCGACCTCGTGGGACGCCTCCCAATAGATTTATGGTACAGCCGCAAGTCGCTCCACGGCCGGGTACCTACGTGTACGCATGTCTCGATGATGGAACGGAAATAGAATTTACTATAAGTATGTTAGTGTGGTGTATACGTTTCTGTATCTTACTTGCATTATAAATGCATTGGTGCAGAGTGGAGCTGGAGCATGGCAGTCGACGACAGCTACCGGGTGACGTGTGCATGCGACAGTAATGTGAGGTGATAGGGAATTAATGTGCTGGGGTACTCCACTAAGTATTCACTTAGGGTATTGATCTATTAGGATACTCACCCATCCCTTCTCATGTTATCCTGACATTATTTTAGTTAAAGTGCGTGCGTGCCATTCTATTACTCTTTGATCCCAAATTTAATCGATTTGAATGAAATTTGACACATCTGAACTAACATAATTACTTTTATTAAGAAAGAGTTCAAGCTGTATCATATCGCGTTTTGTTTGTCCGTAGCCGTTAGCCGATTGGGGGGGCGACGAGGTGAAGGTGGAAATCTGCACGATGTTGTTTATGGACGTTGGTCGCCAGGTCACGATTGTCCGTTTGGCAGTGAAGCGGTGGACTGAGTAGCTCTGAAAATGATGATTATCACTTCCTATTTAAAATAATTGCACGTCCTGCGACAGCTTCAGCTATTGACAAGTTATAATGCTGGTTACATGACCGACTGGACTTACAACATAGGCTAGTGGGCTATTCTCAGCTTTACAGGAAGTGAGTGTTCGCCACGCCATATTCACTTCACAAGTATCGACGCGCCCACATGGCACCTTGTACAAACAATTTACGGAATCGAATGATAGGAGAGCCCCTGCCTTCTTTATGGCCAACTAATGCTTAGTGTAGGTCTCTTCCATATCCTTAAGGTCTGTCATTAGGAGTTACGATTTAAAATAAGGAATGATAATCATATAATAAAAAAATTGTCTGCGCCCCGTCCGGCTCGCGGCTGCAGTTCAATCCATAGGAACGAATATAATTCTGAAGCGTCATGCGGAAAATACTCGACCGACAAAGTATTAAAACAATCAAAATATAACAGCGGGGGCGAGTTTCACCTTTGACACTATTTTGCTCCTCATATTTATTCCAGCAAGCAGCAGTAAGGAGCAAACTCCAATAATATTTAATGGTACATGTACACTCCCTTTTCTCTCATTCTCTTATTCAGATGGGACGGAAATCTGATACGGTCGATGAAAAATTGGACAGGACGGACCATAAAACGTGCTCCAAGGCACGAGTATGTAAAACCTTTTTTTTACAACCTAATATTTCAATATTTCGGTCCTATTCGAGACTTGAACAGCGGACTTCATGCTCATGCTTGCCACTGGGCCAAAGAGGCAGTCGGCGACCCAACAACTGTAGGACGTGGTTACCTAATGGATTTAAAAACAATGAGATCGTTCCCGGCTGTTTATAGGACAGTATATCAGGAGGCCTTGTATTTCGAGAAACTGGGACGAGTTTTTTTAAACAATCATAACTCAATGCGTAATAAAACGTGAACTAGTGCAATGTAGTACATTCAGCGGGGGTGTCCAGTAAATCAAATGAGCGTTCGCGGCTACGAATCTGCGTGTTTATAAAAAACTATACTTCTTGAAAACTCCACGTCGTGTAACTATTCAAGTACCGTTGCCAATGAGTATTTTATTGGAGATGCAGATTATCAGATACCCCGTCAGATAAAAGCTAATGAACTAACAGTTTCACTGTCGTAGATCAGAATTAGAAAGTTTGAAGCTGCTATAAAGTGTTTAAAGTTCAAGTCAATTATAATTTGAAGTACAAATTCTTAGCTAATCTCGCAATACAAGAACTTGCTCGATGGTCGACGACAGGACAAGATGGATGGGAGGTGCTGATGATGATAGATGAAGAGTTTTGGTTATTGGTAGCCGGAGGCGCAAACGCACTTTTTTTGTCCATACTGACGCCTATTATTATCAGTTTAGATGTTTTCTCCAAGATCCGTACAAAAGACGGTGCGGCATGACCATCTCGTCGAGTGGTCGTCAGTCGAGAGGTATGTGTGAGGTAGGTGCCGATCATGGCACAACATGGCACCTCTCGCAAGTGAGTCACGAAGACAATCCCTCACCGATAATTAAAGCGCAACGGCGCCCGCGCAAGAGCGGCGCTCGCGCCTGACGGGGCATACGCGACCAGTTGGATCACCTGATCGTGGGTGACCACTTACCTGACCACCTCGTGGTCTGTGGTATGCATGTCCAACCACAGTCGTGAGATACCGGATTCGAGTCCCAAATCGTAGTGCTATTTAAATCTTTCAATTTTTAGTCCGAAGTCAAAGTTAACGGTGTGACACCCCGTGCCGCGCAGATTACGTTGAGCGGTCGGTCCTGCGCCTGGTGTCGTCCCACCGGAAATGAGTGAACCGGGAGTGCACTTGTGTGTGCGCCCAGACGCCTACGCTGTACTATATCCTGCGCAGTTGGATAGATTCTAGAGATGGCCGGAGTAGCCGAAATTCTTCTAGGAGGAAACAAATAAGTACTCGTATAGAGATGTCGACAATTAGTAGACACTTTACAAAATGCTACACCATAACCACTAAATGATAGGAGGAGGTAGTGCTATGCTTTATAGGAGGAAGTAGTGCCAAGCATCTTCTTATGCAACGCTATTGGGTCGGCACGACCTTCAGTGTCGTGTTTCGTGTGGTTTGTGGGTAGCCGGTGGCCCATTTAAAGAAGGGCAACCCATCGGCATAGTAATCATGTGGATGTTCATGGGCGTCGACTACCGAGTAGTAAAAAGACTCCGATATCGCGTTTGTCCCCCTATTCCAAAAAAAAATATCGATCTATCTAGTGTCTGCGGACTTATCACACTACGTTAGCCCAGTCCTGTGCTAAGTACTATAAGGACTTGTGTTACAGGTAAAATCTATCTAATGTAAAGGTTTGTTGTTGGTGTAGGGCAGTCGAATTGTACCGGCGCGGCCGGGGTGCCACCTCTCGCTGACGAGGTGGGCAATGAGTCACGGTTATTCTGTCACATTTTGTGAGGCTGATGGAAATCTGTCGCCCGTTGTGGGAAGATAAGGCAAGGTGATCCGTCTGTCCGTCGTAGGTTGTGTTTGTGAGGATGTTTAAGATTATATAATCACGGAGTGAGTGGTACTGACTGCATGCGCTAGGTAGTATCTGGCACAAGTCCACCTGCCGTGACGCGAGTGCGCGGCTGTCACGTTGTGCGGATGTCAGCGGAATACTAATAGCTAGAGTTATTCGAGGAATCTCCGTTTAACACAAAACTGTGAAGCCCGCGTTGAGGAAAACACTTGGTGAGCGATGAAAGTATGTGATAACCACTGATCTAAATGCTATATATGGATAGCTGACACATGTGGAAGATTTTAAAATATGGTGTCTCACTGTCTGCATATTAATGAACATCCAATAGGTTAGATCGTGTATCAAGATTTCAGGTATTGATTTATTTAAAAATTATGAATATGCTAATGCGCATACTACATATACATACGGCTACATTTTCGTTCTATCGACTACAATAGTAACGCTGATGATTGTTGAATTTTAGGAAATGGCAATCTGCATAATCAGTTATCCATAAGTATTGGGGTCATTGGGTGCAACTGATGTCATCTGGAATCCGTAACAATGTTGTCCCTGTATTGCTCTCGTAAAGTTGTGCAAATGCTCACTAATTATTGTTAACTTACTTGAACGGACTTTAACATTTAAACCTCTTTTTCACTTAGGGGATACATTATAGAGCCTATTCCCCTGAAGAATACGGCTCGACACGATCGGAGAGAAGTCGAGCTCAGAGCATTGTTTTATTGTAGCTGAATGGGACTGCTATGACCAAATTTATCTCTCGCTCACAATATACCGGATAGCCATCACTTAACGCCGGTATTGTGTTTATAAAGATTCTGTGAAGAGTTTATTGTTTGTAAACGTGATAACTTCTGCCGTCCCGATTTAAAAAGTAATGTTTAGTGTCAGATATCCATAAAGCTACAAGGCTATATATCCTAACGCAAGCCAGCCTGGCCAGCAGCAGCGGAGTATGCGGGTGCTAGTATCACCGCGTGGCGCTGCTAGTAATATCACATTTGGAAACCACGGCGCATGATAAGGAGCTGGTATTCCCCACGTTTAATGTATGCCCGGCAATAATCATTAATATCTCGGCATATTCGTTTAGCGGGGGCCCCAGCGTGTATACGGGTAATTAGCGCGGGTTGTCGCCTGCATACGGGCGGCGGGCGCCTCGTTTCGAATATTTTTCCTCTTATCAAATTAACAAGCCCGTTACACCGGTGAGATCATCGCCGGGTTATTTCTGTTGAAGGACGAAGGTGTCCCGCCTTCAACAGTACCTATTCTATACGAGGATACAATGTATATATTTTAAGAAGTCTTAAATTAATAAAAGAGAGAGAGTGTTACAAAACAATGTCGAAACTGCCTTACAGAAACATTAATACTATGGTAAGAGGTAGTGAGGTAGCGCAAACGAATTGACCTCTAGCTCGCATGGCACTGGCGTAAAGTATCAGGCTATACTGTCGCATTTCGTGCGGTTTGTGAGTAGCCCGTGATCCAATAAAGGGGAGGAGAAAAGGGACTCTATTTTTTCTTCTCTTTACCGCATGATAATAATGTGGATCTCTATGTAGTCCCCAAAAGGTTTCGACTCATCGTTCGCCCCTGTATACCCTATCTATACTCTATATTTTTTATATTCTATAAAAAATAGAAAAATCTTACGACAAACACATCTAGAGCTATCTAGAGTTTACAAGGGAAGGTACTAGAGCATGAGAACTGCTAAAAGTCGATTTTAAACTGGAACTTTGTGAGAATTTTGTATAAAGTGAACTTGTCAAGTTATGTAATGATTTTTTTCTATGATGTTACTATAAATGACCATGTTTTGTATTTTCTTTGGTTGTGTTATCTCACCATTTGCCAAATACCATTGGGAAGTACCATTTCGGTTTTCACAACAGACGTACAGGTAGACGAACAATAAAGTGATCCTATAAGGGTTCTGGTATTTGTCTTTGTCCCAGTTCGCCAGCAAGTCAGCATGCCACGTCTTACAATAGTTATAGGATATTAACTAGCAATGGCCGCTTGTCCCGACCGGATGCACCACGTGGGTTGCGACACGCGGCGCCCGCGCATCTCGGTCACTGGGCCGCCGCTTTTCATAGCCGGGAAACTGGGTTGCCGCATATTTCCACAAGACGCCGTCACAGCAGCTCTTCTACAAACGGGCTGTAGAATTTCAGATATTAAGACAGAATAAGGACCTTTTGGCGCTCATTATTGAGACGAGCAAATGTTATCACATCACATGTTAAGTGGTTCCCTATTTCTGGATTTCATTATGTAACAATTATGTGTCTTTATTACAATAAATTTGATTTGGTTTTGATTAGACTTGGCTGTAGTGAGTTCGGTGTGATCCACCACTAACCAGCTTGTCAAAACATTGTTTCGTTTACCGGGGCAGATGGACTACACATATAGTACATTCCTACTAGTGACTACTATGTATGTACTAGTGGCATGTGGCTTCCTCGATACATAAGCTACCGACGACTGAAAGAATTTTTGAAATGGGACTGGTAGCGCCTGACTTAGAGCGTTGAAACAAACTAAATTAAGGACCAATATTATTCTTTTAGGTTAGAGATTCAGTCTAAAATCAAATGAAGCGATAACACTATTGGGGATTAGAATCGGTTCTAAATCGGTAGAACCTCGGGGTTCTCTGAGCGTATAAACGAGTGTCACAAAAAGATTAACAGACAGCAGATGGGGCGATATACGTGGCGCGTATTGCACGTGATGGCCAATACGGCGGAGGGCCAATAAAGCTATTAGTGGGCGCTGATACCCCTTATTGATAGCAGATGGATCGAGGGAGCCGACATGGGTAGCCACGATTGGAGCGAACAGTGGAACTGTCTTGTAGAGAGTCTTTATTAAATATCCTTCCTCAGTTGTATTTTAAGTATAAGGGCATGGTCGGCTTTGTCGGTATTTTTTGGTTTCCTTTACTATATATACTTAGATACGAATAAGACGTGTCGACGTCCTCATTACGCTTCTTTTACGTTATGAACCAAAGTTTATAACGTATAAAAATAGAGCAAGGTTTAGATAAAACTAGCTGTGTCCCGCGGTTGCTACTCTCATCAAGGGATCCATTCTCTTATCCGGGTTATAATGTATTTTTATGTTATTCCAGATTGTAAATGAAATCTCAGCTAGATTTCATGCAAATTCGATATGTAGTTTTTGCGTGAAAGAATAAGAAAATGTTGGAATTTTCCTTGTGCAGAATTTCGGTTTTGTAGAATGTTGCAAACATACTGATGTTTGCAAAGTTCGTCTGCATGATCACCCCACGAGGATGTGCGAAGATAACACTGCCAATTTGCAGATGTAATATCTCTTCCGCAAAGTCCTACCTGGGGACGTTTTACTTTTTCATCGTTTCCTGAAACTCCATCATAAATCGCGTAGAGAAAATTGTGTGAAACCAGAATTACATTTGCCGAAAATAATGTAAACGACGTCTTTAAATACATTATACGCTTTATACGGTGCTGTCTGTGTATGTGTGTTCACCATCACCATCATTAGACCCCACTCCACTTCAGTGGGCGTCTGTCTCTCTGTGATGTCGGGCCCCAGTAGGGGAGAGCGCACACTTAAATAACCCAAGTTGTGGAGAGTGAAGCAATTGCAGCATTAGATTGTGGAGTCAGGAGTATGACACGTGCATGCGTGCATCGAAATAGACATGGACGCTAGATCGACAGAAATAAAATGGAATCTATTACAGATATAGGCTGACATTTACATGTACAGTCGACGCCAGAAGTCGCTGAACTAATGTATCTGCAAAATTGTTTAACGGCATATAATAGGAAATTATGATAAGACAGGAACAATCACACGTGTCTTCACTAACAGGATGTAATGCGAAAATGAAAATGGCAGAGCGAAACGAGTGCCTCATGACTCGAGTTGTCTCGCTGCCTCCACGTTTACTATCTTTCAAACACGCCGTTTGCGAAGACTTGACACCGCCTTGGGGCACAAATTAAACTAATTGAAATTATGTTTATCAAATTTCGGTTCCGAGCTTGACCTGAAAATTTTATCGATCTGTTCACGGACTTTTGGTGTTGATTCTTTTTTTTAAGTAAGAAAAAGGCTTCGACTCGTTTTTCTCCTAATGCGATTGGAAAATAGTGATGATAGACATAGCAAAGCTAATGATGCCAAGCGCATGGTATGTTGATGAATTTGACGAGTGCGAAATGTATAATGTTTACACCACACAATACGGCTAGCTGGCATCTACATGTATGCACATGTGGCATTAAAGCAGCACGCACACATACAACTGGGTCATCTAGTGCCAAGTGGTCAACCATTTGCACCGGCACTGACTAGGAAGAGGTAGTGCCATGCTGCATAGGAGGAGGTATGCATAGTGCATGACACTACATCCTCCTATGCAACAGATTTGGGCCGGCACGACCGGGGAGGGACCTCCCGCTCACATAATACCGACGAAAAGTGACATCTTCAGTGTCGCGTTTCGTGCAGTTTGTGAGTAGCCCATTAGAGGGGGTAGCGCATCGACATATTAATTATGTGGATTTGCATGGGCGTCGGTACTCGTAAAAAGGCTCCGATTGCTCGTTTGCCCCCTATTCTATATATAAAAAAGAAAGTAATAATGCTAAGGTATACCATGTAAAACCCACCACGCTATAACAAATAGGAGCGAAGTACGAGGGTGACTGCGACCGCAGGGCGCTGCTAGTCAGAAGCAAGGCAGAATAAACATACGCAATACTCTGGTATTGCGAATGATATCAGATTCCATATGGAATACTTGTAATAGTGCGCGGGAAAATATTGCGCTTAAAGCGCACGGTGGAGGAATTAGGAACATCGATATGTTGTAGGTGAAATTTTGGATTTTGACGCGAAGTCGTGTAATGATATTCAGTTGCAGGTCCGAACAATTCCTCGGAACATTCTCCGGGATAACTGCGGTAGAGGGTATAAAGCTGGTCGGAAAGACCTTGATTATCGACGAATCGAGATTCAAAAAGTGTTATATGTAATACGACAGAGACAACAATATATCGTGTACAAAATCATTATACATGTGTTTATGCACTGCAAAACATGTAGCAGTTTGTAGCTTCTACCCGCGGGTATAGCCTGTAAAGTGTACGTCCGGCGCTACAGTGCCAATATAATGTAGCAACCTTTTAGGCGCCGAGGCTCCACCCCTCCGAGCGACCCCGCAGACGTCAGGCCGGGCCCGGAGCCCGTGAGATGTTGGCGCGCGGTAACCGGAGAGCGAACCCTTGCCTACGATCACTTTGCCTCGTTACTGTGACACTTCCACGTAGCGACTGTTTTAGTTAGAAGTAGGGCTATGCTGCATTGCAGCGTAATTGAGCCGGCACCACTGGGGAGGTACCTCTCGCTCAAACGATACCGCCGTAAAGTGACATCTTCGGTGTCGTAATTCGTGCGGTTTGTTAGTAGCGGGTGGTCGGTGGCACATGGGAGGGTAGGAGGAAAGAAGATCGACGCATGTGCATAGTAATTATGCATATGTTCATGGGCGTCGATAGTCTCGTTGGCCCCCCTATAATATAAAGGTGTTTCATAGTGAGTCCTGATTACATTGTATTACTGTCGGATCTTACGATCGGATCTGATAATTACTACACGACACACCCAGACACATCCGTACAACCACACGGTATGTAAGTGTTGCCTTCTCAAACACATGAACCTGCCTCTGGCGAAGTTGGGTAAAAATGAGAACAACGAACATTAATATCTAATCCGTAGTTGGGTAAGTATGCTTCTAATGTTTCACGCAAAAACTACTTAACAGATTAGGCAAATTTCGCACAGATGTATGTAGAACACATTATGTAATGCCGTTCTTTTCAAAACCATGAACGTATCCCCTAGGACATGTTTTGCGCGGGTAGTAACTCGGGGCTCTTGTAGTATGTCAATAGAATGCGTGTTCAGGGTGAAGACGCTTCAAGTGCGTCGGTTTCTGACGTTTCCGCAGTAAGGCTTATTGCGACGTCGACGACCTTTAATCTGCTTGGCGCTCCACCGGCGAGGACCGAGGCCCCGAGCCCCGGCCCTCGCCCCGACCCCACGTCGCTATTTCGTCATCCCCGCGCCTGTCCCTCTCATTTTTTATTAAACTATCCTCGAGCATTCCCCGGTACATTGGCTCCTATTACGTCGTTTTGTTTCTATTTATTGTGTATGGCGTGTATGAGGGCAGACGAAAAAGGTTCCGCCTTGTGGTGAAGGCTCAAGGATCCTGTCTCAATGGTTAGTCAAATTTGCCCATGATACATGAGAGCCAACGATAAACAATATTTTTGACATCTATTGACCCCATTAAAACCAAACCATCGTAGTTTTTACTTTTAAACATCCCCAGACTACAGGCAATGATCCGTTAGGTGCAGTTATATTATTTAGTTTATACATATTACACTCTATGGTTTTATAAGGGGTAGTGCCATGCACTTCACAATGTTTCAAGCCTTGTCATAGCGGTGGGGCTCGGTAGCGTGGGTTGAACCCAGACACATTGAGCTGCTCCTTGTATCCGTCCTATAAGAGGAGGGAAATGTGCTTCGAACCCTACACACGGCTGGACGCCACCAAAGGTTAGTTATGGCGTGTAAATGCGTTTCACTGCATCAAAAAAAAAAAAGATAAGATAAAGAGACGGCTGTCCACTTCTTGAAGGATGAGCCGCCGGAAGACAGGCAAGCTAGCCGGTTTGGTTGAAAATAGTAAGAAGTAGGCCATCTTGGCAAGACCGGCAGGAATGGCCACGCCTGATGAAAGATATATGAAATGGATCACGCCGACACGTATGCCGTATACTAAGGATCTAATTCTTTCCACGGGGAGCAGTGTGAATAAGCTGCGCTGGCCAGGCTGGAGTACCGCCAGTGCCCGCTGTACCCAGGCACCTGCACACCGGCCGACTGCGCCGTGTCCAATGATTCACCCACACATTTAAGCTGAACCAGTGATACAAAAAGAAGAAGTTAGTAAAGTCGAGCGCATAGTACGTACAAACACAAATTCAATAATGCGATGAGATGACATACATTAGTCGTGTGACACAATCCTTGACACGCATACCGCCGCTCTTGTGTCCACCGCGCAAGGGCGATGTTCGCTTGCTCCTGGCTTATTGTACTCCTGTAAATGTGTAACTGTCACATGAGCCATTGTCCAAGTGCAAATCATTCATGAGCATACGTATTTGCATTACGTGACCACGCGTCCGGCCAAAAAAGGACAGTACATTAATGATTGAAAGGGAACTACATTTTTCGGTCCTCTCACTCAAGTGTCTTAGTAAATATTCCACTTTCATAAATAACGTATTCCACTTTCATAAATAACGGCAGGGTGGCGAAAGTTTATATAAACCAATGTTGATTATTATAAAAATGTGCATAGAGAGTTATTCGTTTTAAAAACTGCTATTGAATTGTTAATTTTGTACTATTTTAGTGCTATTATAAATAATAAATAAGACTAAACTTGAAATATTATTATTACAATAAAACTAGTTTAACGGATTGACGTAAAGTTCAGGACATCAAAAAGTAACGAAGGTAAAGCGATGTCCTGTTTTGAGGTAGAGGACATGGTCACTTTATATTTGCATCACAAACGCGCATGGTTCACGCGAAGCACCGCTACGTTACGACAGAAAACGGTGAAGCCAATTATATCTGTTTATCTGTCTCGCCTCACTTACGCGCTAAAAAGGTCCAGCAAAACTGATGTAGGGTGATCCCTACGGTCATCACACGGGAGTCGGTTGCTACGTCCGAAACGTGATCGCGTGAGACCTGCTGATGGAGGCGCTGGAGGAGTTTGTGGTTCGATTGTCGAGCGCTATGTTTAATAGGGTAGACAATGGACCGCATGCTTTGTGCCCCTCTGCACGCGCCTCCACCTGACGGGAGCCGTACCCGCGTGAGCTCACCCCTCACATGCATAATATACTCACTCCACCATTCACCTACAAACTTACCTAACACACCAGACAGAACATAGGCCCTAACTAGGCCTTACCTCCACCAGGAGCCCCATAGGCCGTACATGGTCTCGCGCTTATGGGCGGAAATCCGCAGCAATGCGGGACCCCTTCACCGGGGGGATAGTAGTCCCCTCGCGACCCGAATCGGGTTAAGAGGTTCGCCTCGGAGCCCGTCGGGACAGAAGTGTCCGGGAAGACGACTCGACATGTTATGGTCCTGTCGCTACCTGAGAGGCACGGGAAATACAGATAATATAAGGGGGAGCTTTGCAGTAGTTTAATTAAGACAAAAACGAGATTAACGAAATAAACAGAATAAATTACGTTCCACGTTGAGACTTGTGATCATACTCTTGTTGTTTATGTTCATTAAACGAACTGGCCGTACTGTGGTGTTACAATTAAGGTTTTAATGAAATTGAAATACGAACCTCGCAACGTCACAACGTTTGAGAAAAAAGGAATTCGCTAAACACGAACACGAGAAATTGTGTTCGTAAAATTTTATCACGTGTTTTGTAATTGAAGTCTTATTTGATATCATTTTGTACTTGTACTTGTTATAATAGTTGTGTTTTTCTATAGTATAAATAATATTGCCTTAATATGTACTTATTGCCATACTTGATGCCTTACGCCATATGTGAATAACAGGGGCCAGATTATAAAAAATACACAAAAAAAATTCTCGGGAATCGTATCTGTAGAATCCGGAGATCTCGGAAATATAGAAAACCGTATGAAAGGGCCATTCAGTAAATTTTGAGATATTGGATCACAGAGAGACAGCTTTTTACCTACAAAAAACGCCTGGGACTATTTTGAAATCGCACAAAAATTCGTAATTCATCATTAGGTTTACAATGTTATGTCCGATGATGAATTAGTCGAAACCGGTCGTAACTTGTGTAATTTAAATCAGTAAATTATTGAAAAGGAGTATATTACTTATTTATTCAAATTATAACACGAATTATAAAATAAGTGACTAGATTTACCAACTTTATGTTTAGTTTTATGGTAACTTTTACACATTTTTTAAAGATGTAATCAGAAATCCCTGCTGTATTTTTGGCTCACATAACACAGCCCTAAGTTAGGGCTTACTGCCCATTTCTAGCTTGTGCGAGCTCAGTCGGGTCTTGGGTAAAAAAGGCGGAGCAGTGATTAGTTTCGTAGGCAGTGCGAGGGTCTATGGCGTGGCTGTCATCAGTCAGTCGTCAGCGCGTTCGTCTGCAACGTAATAAAAAATCGACCCCCACTCTACACCACCCTAGTTTAGGCGTTCCGTTGGCTCCCTCTTACACACCGGTTGACTAATGATGCGCTATATTGGTGAAAAGGGTCACTGTCGAGTCGCGACACAGTAGCTGCGACCAATAGCCTAACCGTCGCTGTGCTTGAGCCAGGGGCCCGCGGCCATTTGTAAGTGTCTGCTACATGTTTGCATTAGTTTCGATCGTTGGATGCTGGTGATGTTCGCCAATACACTCGTTTCGGGAGAGAGTATAATGAGTGGTTAATCGGCCTCGTGGTCTAGTGGTAGGCATGTTGTTCGAGTGCGGGTCGGACCAGAGTGTTGTAGTAACAATCCATAATCAGGAAGTTGGCGGTGTTACATCCCCGTGTCTCGGAGAGCACGTTAAGCCCGACGGCTTAGGACAGACGTCCTGTGCGGTCGTGTCGGATTGTCGTCCGAGCGGAATAGGAGAGTGAGGTAACAGGGAACTAACTTGTGCCTGCGCCACACATTTGTGCACTATAATATGTCCAGCGCAGTCTGTACAGAGATGGCCGCCGTGGCCGAATTTATAATGAGTAGCAGGGCATCCTGGAGTCCCACTTCTTATGTTCAGCGCTCAGCCAGGGATGAAGAACGACGATGATAATGATGCATGGTGTTGTAAATAAAACTGTCAGTTCCGTTATGCGAGAAGAAATATTTCCTAAATACGAACATGATTCTGAAGTAAAAGGTGCGTAGGAACCAGCGCCGTAAAGCGTCACGCTGGTGTTACACTCGGCCCGTTACTGTTTATACAGAACATGGACATAGAACGTATTGCCTTCATTGCGGTCATGCCCGCTAGACGGCTGAATCATTGACAGAATTAGAAGTTTAAACCGATCTCAATATAATCCGCGTAAGTGGTTTTTTAGTACTTAATATACATTATATTATGAGGTTTTCGACACCAAACTGCCATAAAAATGACAAACGACTGAACAGCCCCTTATCCGGCAGTGTGCTGCGGCCCTAAGCATGTGATATTAATGAAATGCACAAAACGGATAACGGCATGTAAATAGTCGGCCGCAACACACTCCGTACACCGTTGTGCACGCATGTGCATTTATAACCCGATGTGCAACTGCGGTTTACAGCGGTTGAGCCGAGGGGGCAAAAATAACCCCCTTATTTTATCTCCTTTTGACGGATACGCGCTTTTTAGCAGAAAAATGACTAATACCTAAAATAGTTTAGATAAATAAAATTTCACGTAAGCAATAGGTGCCCGGTAGTATTGCTTGCCTTAAAATTATGGTATATGTTAGGAAACAGACTGTCCCAGCCCTTTGATCACTGCCTACGCCCGTAGACATACGTATGTTTTGTCCAGACTTATTGGCATCCGGAATAATAGTCACAAGTGATGGCCTCTGGCGATCCTGGAGACTAGCAGCGGAGGGAAGGTGTGGCCAAGCCGTATAAAATATGTGCCTCGTGTTTCCTGAAAATACGCACACAGCAAGAACACGAACCGCGACAGTTTTAACATAGTTTCAAATTGTACTCAAATTCTTCAATGCTCCGTGACACTACCTCTTACTAATCAAGTATATTAAATCTCACTTACAAGTATCATGATTGCAGGTCAACGGAATTATATGGCATCAAATATATACCCTGACAGACGCACAGGCAAACAGACAGTACAAATTGATCCTATAACATTTTCGTTATTTCTAAAGTATGTTGACTGTAACCGTACGTACGTGTTCGGCTGAATATTGCACTTTGCAAGGAAAGGGTCTGGTGTAGTGAGACGGCGTGGCCTGCGCCCTGTGGTGTAGTGAGACGGCGTGGCCTGCGCCCTGTGGTGTAGTGAGACGGCGTGGCCTGCGCCCTGTGGTGTAGTGAGACGGCGTGGCCTGCGCCCTGTGGTGTAGTGAGACGGCGTTGCCTGCGCCCTGTGGTGTAGTGAGACGGCGTGGCCTGCGCCCTGTGGTGTAGTGAGACGGCACGGCCTGCGCCCTGTAGGTGCCTATCGGCGGCCTTGTTATTGAGACAGGAAACGAACAATTATGTTTGTTTTAGCTCAATGACGTTATTTCGTTTCGTTGCATATGTTGAATGTTTCGTTTGCAATTATATTATTAGAGACGCCGTGCTAAATACTTTTATTAATGCAGATACACACAAGCGTTTCGCGAAGTATAGTAAGTTTCAGGGTGGCTCCTTGATGTACAGAGCAATACACTGCATACTAATTATGCACAAAAAAGGCTCGGTTCCGAGCAGTTTCTTTGCTAATTTATACTGTTATAACGAGAGTTTATATATTATGCAACCGTCCGAGTCTTGCTGCATCGCAGCTGAATCGCGCTGCACGATAAAGGCGGCTTCTCACATAGGAGCCGCACGAATTGCTACAGCATAGCTATCATCACTTTACGCCTGTGTTCTGTAAGCGAGAAGGACCTTTTTTTTTGACGCGCATTTACGCGCCTGCCCTGGGTGGGGTTCAGTGGTGTGTGGGACACCCGGGGCATGATAGCGCCGAATACACCCACATAAACCACCGCGAGTACCATCAGTGCGGCCCTTGGTGAGGTGCCTCGGAACAACAAATCATCAGGGCACCTCGACGGCTAGTCAGCCTCCTAAGGGACCGGCTCCACCTCCACATATGGAGTTGCCCCGCACTATAGGCCAACCCCACCGACTTTGGAACAGTGCAATGGGGTGAGGTTCCATTAATCCTCGCCCCTTGCCCCGTGCGCAAAAGCGCCTCCTCCTGTTGCTCTTAGGTCCCCTGTTCTTATAAGAGGGGTATTGAGAGCGATTCCTCCTTCTGATCTTTAAGCCCCCTCTTCTTTTAGGACGGGTGCAAAGATTCTACTCGATTTAATTGGCTTCGCCTGAGTTCACCCCAGGCTACTAAGCCTCACCGCCACGACTAGGCTTGAATAATGGTGGGGAGCGAGAAGTACCTGTCCGAACTTGATCCTATCTGGACCGGCCTCCTATGCGTATTTTATATAGCTTACAAAGACAAACGAGCAATCAGAGTCAAATAGTGACTACCGACACCCGTCTTCCGCTCATGCAGATGTTTTGCCCACCTCCCAATGTCCCCAACGCGCCACCAAGTATTTACGAACCGCATCTAATAAGACTGCACCGTAGCTATCACTTGTGGTGTCACGCCAGTTAACCGGTCGTGCCGGTCCGAGTCTACTGCACCTCTTATTTCTTCTCTTCATGCGGGCCGGTAATGATGACATATTTTTCGGTTTCCTCGTAGGTGTTTGTGTCCCAAAGCCGAGTACAGTTACATGAAGTACAGTTGTATACAAGTGTAAACAGCAATAAATATAGTCACGGCTCGTTCTAACGCGCATGTTATTACAATAACGATGTACCGTTAGCTTTCGTGGAAACGCTACTTAATGATCATTTATTAATTATTAAATTCAATTTTACCGTCATGTTCTTTTATATGTAACTAGCAGTGCCCCGCGATGTCTCCCACGTATCCCGTATACCGCTTCTATTTGTTACAGCGTCAGATGGTGTAAAGATTATCGCCTGCCTAGAGAAATGGGCTACATAGTTCCGGAGGAATATTGCAAATCGGACCAGCAGTTCACGAGACTAGCGAGTGCCTAAACAAACAAAGTTATAATATTGTATAGACTAACTGATCGTTCTGATCGGCGTTGTCTTCTCTTTACTGCTGCTCTGTAATTTGTACCTAGACGCTACTTAAAGATGTATAAAAAAACTTTTTGACTTTTCTTGACAAAACAGAAGTAGCAGGTTGCTTGGCAAGCTTGGCAAAACTTAAGTAGCGAGTAGTAGGTTGCGTAAAAGAGAGCTACGCATGCTCATAACCTGGAGTAGTTCCGATGTTTTTGGGTATCACTAGTTACCAAAAACAGGAATTTGTACAAAACGTTAAGCCACTAATGTTCAGCATTGAAGTATGAAAACAACCACATCTAGATTAAGCTGTGTGCACAGGGGCGAGCTTTGACATCGTATATAGTCTAGAGCTAATTGATGACTACCGACGCCCATAGACGTGAGCCTGATTGTTATGCAGACGTGTTGCCCTCCTCCCTCCTCCCCTCCAATGGGGCATGGAAAACTCACAAACCACACAAATCTCGTCAGCATAGCGATCACGTTGCGGCGGTATCATGTTGAGAGAGTACCTCCTCGATTGAGCTGGCGCAATACGGTGGCGACACGGTGGTCTTGCTTACAAACAACAACAGCTCGCAGTGAGCCGCATGTTTCAGTCACAAAAACGTCCTTTATATTGTACACATTCTCCGTTCATTAGGTTTTTTTGGATAATGTCCTAAACAAATTTTGACCACGACGTCCCTTTTAATAGAGACGAGTCATCTGGTGCAGGCGTGTGTGCGCAGGCACAATACTATTGTCCATTCTCACATTCCCCGTTAGAAAGGGACGGGAGCCTCACACGACCGCAGATAAATCATGCGCTCTCCGTGGGGCGGGTACAATGCCGCCAACTTTTTCTGATTATTTTTTTTCTCGAAAAAAAAATCACAATAATTCATTTTTCGTCTGACCCGGCAATCGAATCTACGTCATAATATGTGGTGGAACATGCTTACAACTAGACTAGTGGTATTAGCTACATGCAGCGATCACAGCCACGGCTCGGGGATCTCCATCTGCCACGTATCGGGCGGCAGATGGGACGCGTTATTTCATTTAATTCCACCAATTTGGGTGGGACCGGTACAATTTGTAATTTCATAACACTGATTGAGGTTTAATAAAAAACACTTCCGCCTTTTTAATTTATACAGACTTATACAGTTTGTGATAAAAATTTACATTAGAACTTGAATAGATAGATTGTAATTCCCCGTTGTTTTCATGCCTACACTGCTGCTGAATCGAGTCGGAACTACCGAGGAACTACCATAAAGTGATTGTTATCGTGGCGCGTTTCGTGCTGTATATAAATAACCGGGGGCCCATTGGCTGGTGGATTATGGAGTGACGGAGATGAAACGCGTCGGTTTAACCATCAACCGTGCGGATGTTAACGGACGTAGGCAACCACCAGCCTGTTCAAATATATCAAGGGCCGTAAAATACATACGTCTTTATTTTCGTTGTCTACTTTGGACGTGTACAATATTAATTTTAATTGTTCATAAGTGCCCACCCCTCGTTCTGTCACCCCACACGCTTAAAGGGCATAACCAATACGGGAGCATTTCGAACACTGGTCCAACCATTATGAAGTTATTATAACACAACAATAATTGTTGCCCGCATGATGGGTGCGCAAGCGCTAAGCCGCCGTAATTCTGTGCAGTGAATCGTTTACGGCCCCTTGTGTGACCCTAATTAGAATGCAATGTTTACATGTGTTGCGAGATATGTTGTCTAAGGCGTGTTATTTTGTTGTTCGGCGGCCGCGGCTTCTGACAGTTTATTTTGACACTCGTTAACTGCGTCACGTTATGCGTGTGTTTTTTTAGGGAAATGTCCAAAAATCGGAACCCACATTACATAACTAGTGATCGTCCAGAGGTTGAAATTATATCTCAATTGTAAAAGCCTGTGTGTAGCTAGTGAACAAATGTAAATGTCATACGTCATGTTATGATTGACAGTGTCACTCACAATTTTGGTATTACTTGGGTTTTAGCATTGAGTGCGTGCCGCAGTGTGCGTACCGGTTTATTCAGGTAAAGAAAGAAAGAATCTAATGCATATCATATTAATGTATATAGCTTTCAGCACCATGTTCTCCATATATTCTTCAACGGCACCAACGTTTATACTACTCCATTCGCGTAATTCTTAAAAAATGAGATGGCATTTATTTTCTTTTAGTTTTAACGTGTACATAGATAAAAATAAAAAAGGTGATCTCTCACCTTGCAAGTTCAGCACATACTGCACATGTATACATACGCCCTCGTGTCGGGAGTCCTCGGCCTGCCACAATTTTACTTAATGATAAAGTGTAACATGTTACAACTGAACAATACACTTTGTTGAACACTCCGTGCAACTGTTGGACTCCCACGTACAGTTCCAAACCTCTGCGAAACCAGAGGTGCCCAAGCGCTACCCCCTTCACCCCAATGCGCTATCAGACAGTAGGCATCACTTTATGTATTAAGTGAGCGAGATGTATCGGTCTCATTCAGCTTCAATACATACAATGCCTTCTCTTTTACAATAACAACACTCCTTCACGCCAGTTCCTTAATGGGGTAGGTAGAGAGAAACGGCAACATACACATTTTTGTCCCTGCATTATTCTAATTTGTACTGCTACCTCAGTATGTTCAGGTGAAATCTGATACAGACAGAAAGTCCTGATGACTGCGCAACCAATTTTTAACCACTGATTTGAACACACAGCGTCGGCGATAATGCTATTAGTGTGTGGTGGTAGTGGTAGTGAGTAAAATGGTGTTCCCGAGTCTGGCAGTTCCGTGTGGCGGCCACATGGGGGTGAGTGGTGTGAGGGTCCGCGTGGGTGATTCATTGGTGTTCGGCGAATCGTGTGATAAGCGCGGTGATACCACGCGTGAGTCATACCACGCCTACTCGGACAGAGCTTGCACCTGGAGTTTAGTAAGAGGCAGTGCCATGCTGCATTGTAGCTGAATTGGGCTAGGCCCATTCGTCAAACCCTTGCGATTACATGTGTGAGAGGGGAAGTTCTTGCGCGTTCCCAATTCGTGGGCAATCCTGCAGTAAGTTTCTTTTATGAAGACCAACATTATCTGTATCTATTTAAATTTGAAAATGCGTAAATCACATGAGGCCTTTTCCTGTTAATACGGGGCAACGCATTCACGCGGCTGCCTAGTGATGTTAGTGATGTGTGGGGCTCGCGGCACATGATAGTGCCGAGTACCCACAAACACCACCGCGACTGCCATCAGTGCCGCCTCTGGTGAGGTGCCTGGGAACAACAAGTCGTCAGTTACATTCATTTTATAATGCGGGAATCACATAAGACAGACAGTGACATATTAAACTAAACTTGGCTTGTTCACACGCCTAGCCCAAGGGCGTACTGTCCCACGCGCGACTGATGAAATATTTT
This sequence comes from Eumaeus atala, assembly GCA_017140195.1. Classification (NCBI taxonomy): domain Eukaryota; kingdom Metazoa; phylum Arthropoda; class Insecta; order Lepidoptera; family Lycaenidae; genus Eumaeus; species Eumaeus atala. The sequence continues at coordinate 110,596 of JAFELO010001302.1, read as the reverse complement.
TTTTTTGGAACACAATACACAAAAAAGGCCCTAACCCGTTTACAATACATTTGATAGCGTATTATTATACATTTGTATGCGAAAACATGAATTCAGATTGTTGGGTAGGAAAAAAAGGATATACCGGAAACGGGCTGCGTAAACATCGCCTGCCGAGAATATTATACGGGCGATATCACGTTTCACAGCAAATGTTTCCACATTCACGTAGTGGATGTACTAGTGCAGATGCTGCTCTACAGTTACTGTAGCTCGAAACGCGACATTGAAGATGTCACTTTACGACGGTGTTATGTGAGCGAGATGTACCTCCCTGGTCGTGCCGGCCCAATTCCGTTGCAGAGTAGGATGTAGTGTCTTGCATCATGCATGGCACTACATCCTACTATGCAGCATGGCACTACTTCTTCTTATATGTCCAGGGGTGACAAACCGGTAGATCGCGGGCTATTGTAGTTTAAGTCAACAATTTAGAAATCAATCCAGTTTCGCACCTCTGCTTTACATACATACAATCCTTCGTCGGCTCTCTTTAGGTCACATCGCTTTTATAAATTGTGGACTTTGTTGTTATCTATTTCAATGTGTTACCGTTTGTAACGAATGTGAAATGTGAAGTAACCAGATACTGCCTGCAAGTAAATGTGAAGTAACCAGATACTGCCTGCAAGTAAATGTGAAGTAACCAGATACTGCCTGCAAGTAAATGTGAAGTACCCAGATACTGCCTGCAAGTAAATGTGAAGTAACCAGATACTGCCTGCAAGTAAATGTCAAGTAACCAGATACTGCCTGCAAGATAGCTGATGACAGCTGTGACAGCTGAAGCCTGTGTTAGACACATACAATATGCAGTACGGCCGCGAAGGCACTGAGGACACCTTTGGTGTATAGCTCAGAAATGGTTACAGCTTGCCATCGTACACGTAATACTCCTCAGCTAGAGTCCATCTCTTGGGATGGTCACAGCCCTCCATATGTCATCCTGACGCAACGCATCAACACACATAAGTATTGTGCGTTGGTGCGCACAGTTTTGGAATATTTGTATTCATTATACAAAAGTATACATTTTTATAATAAAATCATACATCTATCGTTTTATAACACATCTATGGTCCTCACATAGAGCGCCCTTATCTGAGGCCAGATATTGAATGATAATAACAGCTAATTCTGGGAGAGCTCGACATCGGAATAAAGGCACAATGCTTGCGTTTTTACACCGAAATAGCGAGGCTTTACCAACAGGATGGGGATAGTTTTGGGATACAATTTACTGGGATAATAACGTGAGAATGAATACGCGAAAATGTATACGGTTGTGGAAATGTGGAAAAAAATCAGAAAATTGGCAGGATATGATTATAATGTTGTACGACAGCATGTGAACTGTACAGCGGGCGCGGGTTCGTCTCCCGACTAAATGCGGTAGCTAAGTGTCGTCGCTTATCTTTTTAAATATGTAAAAACACACCAGAATGGATATAGGAGGTAGTGCGAGACAGAAATATAACGTGAGCGCGTGCGGGCCCAGGTGGAGGCTGATGATGTAGATGACGAGTTACGCATATCGAAAACAAGCGGTAGAACCTATTTTTATGGAATTGGTCTGTGTATTTCGGTTCGATGGAAATCCATGCGAAATCGAGGGACGCTATTTTTATATATAATACTGGGTGGCAAATGCGCATTCGGACTTCGGAGCGTTTTGTTGACTACAGACACCCATATACTTGTCATGCACATGCAGAGAAAGAGCCAGCGGCCTTCCACTTGGCAGTTCCGCCATTGATACCATGCGGAGTTAGGCTGTGAGCCGAGGGCTGCCAAGTGGAGCGCCAGGGGTCACGTGACCCCCCGTCTACACGCGGCCTTGCAACAACAAGACGACCGATCTCCTGTCCTGGCCTAGGATGCTGATTTCGTTGATTATGTAAGATAACCAAATTTTTGTAAGAAGTAGTTCCATTGATGTTTTACAATTAATGATGCCTGAACGGCTGATGAGATGACGACCAACGGACTAACAAACCTGCGCGCACACGACAGCATAGCCATCATTTCACTCCGATCTTAAGTGACCGAGGGGTTCCCCTCCGGCCGTGCAGACTCAGTTCGACTGCCATAAAGTAAATGCCTTTTCCTGTGTTTCTCATACTTACCTCAAGCACACGTATTCGCACTTATGACAGTTGCCAGTGTGTTGAAGATAAGTGTTCCGTTTTGTCTTTAGAAGTACAGTGTTTTAAAGTAAATTTGACGAGATCCACCTCTGACTGTTGCGGGTTGACGATGACACGACGAGGCACATAAGGTTAATAAAACACAAGTCACAAAACATTTATTCAAATAATATTCACCGCGCTTCTGGCGGCAAGCAGAGCCGTTGACGCTGTAAGGTTACACAAAGTCACTTACATTCGCCTTTCAGAGTCCAAGCACCGCGCGCCATGCTTTAGGATTAAGTGGGGTCCCGGGATAGATAACGTTTTATGTGTTACAACCGCTCTGGGGCTCTCTCGTTCATACTTTATTACGTGTTTTTGATGAAAAGAACACAGTTTCAGCGCTGGATATAGTCATATTGGACTAAAACACAGTTTCAGCACTGGATATAGTCATATTGGACTAAAACACCTGTAAGAGAAATACAGCCAATATCTTCATTCGAATCTGAGCAACGGCGGTCAATTCTGTAGAGTCATGCGAGCGCAATAAATGCGCAGAGCGCAAACACAATCCCAATAACACCCTTAGGCCCGACCCTGCATTCGAACCCGAGACGCTTAGCGCTAAGGACCAGGACCATGAGTGATGAGACTGTCAATATGAAAAATATTCCGGCAAACGGCTGAGTGAAACGCTGAGAAGTACAAAGGGCAAATGGAAAAGAAGACGCGTTGGGAAAACGAGAAAGTGTTGATTGACTGTCAACCATCAGAGTCTGGTCAGAAATGGATTCGGATGCCAGCAGATTGGTCATTTAGGCATTTAATAATAAATACCTTTACTAATAAAAATATGCCTGTGTATGACTAGACTAAGACCTAGACACCGTACCTGAGTGCGATGTCTAGTTATAGGTGGGTTCATATGTCCGGGACACGTCTTCGAACACTCTCATATCCGAATGCATCTCTCCTATCGCTCATATCAATCTGATGGAGCCGTATTGCTGCTCCTCGCTTACACATCATAAGTTCAGGTTCTTAAAAAAACGTAGAAGCGATTTAATGCGGTATCACATGATAAAGAAAGGCACCTCCACGGTCGTACCGGCTCGATTTGTTTTTAATGTAGAATGACACTCCCCTCTTGCTCATTTACTCATGATGTCTGCGATGCTAAATCATGAGATCCACTTAACATCAAGATGGAATATTGATTTGACAGCATTCCCCGCAGCCGAGCAGTGGTTGTGCACGTACTGACTGTTAAAGTATAAGAGAGCAAACGAGCAGTCGACCGACGCCCGGTCGGTATGACTTTCCCATAAATGTCATGCAGACGTGCTATCTTCCGCCTCTCCACCCCTTTAACGAGTCACAAGGAACTCCCAAACCATGCTCATGTATGTTTTTTGTCACATGAAAGGAAAAGCGACAGGCGTGAACAAAGTGTCCCACGTGTGACGTAGGCTTTCTCTTTCATGTATGAATTATTTATACAATTGCTGAACACACTGACATTGACCTTGTTTATTCGCCTGGGCTGGGCGCACACCGGGAGCTGGAGACTAGCCCAGCTGTTGTGATAAGTATGTCACATTTCGCCTTCTTCTCGTGTCATAGTTCAGGCGATCATCAGATCTTATCCGACCAGTATTGTGGCTCAAGTGTGGCGGTGCGCACAGGGACATCTGTGCTGGGTTGGAACTTCTCACTGCTCTCCGAGGAGATATTTGGCCCCAGAGGCTCATGTTTTGTTTGCAGCGGCCTACCTATGTCTGGTTATGCAACTTGATCCGCTCCAGCAGCCTCTGGACATGTTGAAGTACGCGTCGATAGTCTGTTATGATCGTTCTCATAGACCACAACGCGATAGTGTAGCTGTTACTTCATAGCGTAGCGATAGTGTGCCGGTCCTGGAGAGCGAGAACTACGCAGCAATAGTACCTACTCTTCCACTTAGCAGTGAAATGGAGGGAGCGAGGCTGCTGATGAGACCCGCCCGCCCGCTGTATCCCCGGCGCTAGCGCGTCGCGTGGTCAGCCCGCGCATACTGTTGACCCGTCCGCGCCAGTTACATCGTCGAGATGCTAGCACTGACCCACTACAGTGGGTCAGTGCTTGCATTAGCCAAATGTGATACAGTTGCTCGTGACGTGTCCACGACGGCTAGAGTCGCATTTATACCTAGGTATTATTTTATTTTTACCTGGACTAGATGAATAACTTTTTGAAAATGAACTCTATTGAAAGCCTATCAAAAGAAGCGATATGAAAAAATTTGTAAAATCGAAGTGCGAAACAGGCGTAAGCAGAACAATTTAAGACGACGTCTTTCATTTCAGGGTCATGTACGTTCTTAAAGTTTAAACTTGTCCTACACTCCACCAAGACAAAAATCTTCGTTAATTTGCAATACAACAGAAGAGGCAGTTTTAATTTGTAGCATCAGTTGCTAATTGAGGGGTGTAAATGATCTGGGCATTTGGGTACCTTGACGCCACTAAGAAAAGGCAAAAACGATGCTCTTATATTACACATAACCCAAAAGCGGCTCCTAATCTTGTTACTTAAACTGTTTTGACCGATTAGCAGGCGAGCAAACTGTCCGATAAGGTGATTACGTGGAATACGTCTTAATCGATCGGTGGTAAGCCAATTTGGGCTTCGTGACTCTCACACTATCGAGTGTCAACACACAAAAGACCCAGGAACAGAGCATGCCATTGGTGGTATCTCCCGCTCACGTGAGATAAAATAATATGAACTAAAAGGTCCATTGCTCACATCTTCATAACTATTAACGTTACGGTTGTCAATGACTACGTCACTAGTTACGAAATGACTCCGATTTTGTCGCAATGGAAAAATATGTGCATTAACATAGTTGTTGTATTATACTCTGTAAGACTTACGTGTGTGCTATGTGGAGCTGTGCTGCTGCAATTGGTAGCGAACCTACAGTTTAATACCGGCGTGAAGAAGGGTTTGCTCTCGCGTTTTGTGACGGTCCTGTGGTATCTGATAGTCCACCAGGTACAATGAAGTTCATGGCTGTCGGTAGCCACCAAAAGACTGAAGTGTGTTTAAAAACATCGGCAGATACTTGATCTCGAAGGAAATAATAGTGGTGATTGTGCGTTATACACGTACTCACGTCAAGCGTGTAATGTATTCAGTGCGTCATCGCGCGAATATTTTGTTCATGGAAAAACGACACTTTGCATGAAATCGCTTTGGTAATGGGCCCTGTTACATGACGGAATTCCGTTGTTAGGTGTCCGCTTGGGATTTCGAATAAACTTTGCGAACGAAAAAAGGCTTCTTATAGGTTTCTATCTACTGGACTAGCCTATAAATCAGAATGCAGCTAAATATGATATGCGAACCCCTAAATGTTTGTTACTTTATTCCGATTAAAGTTGTAACTACGCTTTTAGAGAAGAGATGATGTTGGATTCTCACAGAGGCGTAATCTTTAATAGTATAATGAGACATAATAGGTGCCGTTTGATGAGAGCCGTTATTGTTATGCGGTCATTTTGCCCACCTCCGCTCCAACGGGCCACCCATACGTCTCATAGGATAACTTGGGTCTCTGTCTGTCTAATTTCATTATAATCCGCTTTATTTTGGCCATCGGGACACATGAAAATTAATTACAAAATCCTAGTTAATTTTACAAATTTCTAGTCTCTCCTGTAATCCCTTTTACTTCATGAAATACTACGAAACGCGTCGTATTTTTCCGTGGATAGTTGTCAAAGCTCGTTGGTCCATGGCGACACATTTCGCATGAAGTTCGCCACCGCGGCCCTATGAAGCATATGGTACATTTCTCCCATAAAGTGTAACGTGACATATAAATGAGACACGACGCGGTCCTACAATTCTCTCTGATGCTAATTCGAGCCGCGCGACTTTGCCAAAACTCTGTCGTTTTTCCTAGTTCTTCTCGGAAACTGTCGAGTTCATCGCGCCCACCTCACGCGCCCTCTGCTCACGCGGCGACGACCGCCACATGTCTTCATCCCGACTTCAGTTTTGTTGTCCCTGTCTTTTAAACGTCATATTGCCCCACATGGTATTTTATTGTTGGAAACACAACTATTGTAACTAATATTTTTATAGCTTTTTTTGTTAACAGGATGTTGTAATGCAGATTTTTTTTCGTAAATGCATTTAATGTTCTGAAATATTTTAGGAACGAAGGACTAATGATTACTTGACACTTGAGATGCAGTATTATTCATGGGGCCAAGCGAGCAGACGAAACCTTTAGATGAATACTTACGCCCATAGACACCAGCATGGCTGTCATGCAGATGTGTCCTGATATCCACTCCAATATGTCACAGGAAACTCACAAACAGCACGGAACACAACAGATGACTCGTCTCGTCCCTATCTGTCCGCTCCAATTGGGCTGCCAGGCAGCATGACAGCATCTATGTGTTCCTATATAAATATATGTTATTCGGTAATGTATTCATATATACTCTGTGTTACTGAGCAGTAGAATATAATAATTTTACAGAGCAATGGTATTATGTAATAAAATTTCCTTTCCTGTGTCGCCTGTTAAGACCGTTAGCCGCGTGGGACCCAGGATGGGTTTGATCCCCAGGTCGGGCAGCCGTTAATGTTTCTCAGATTGTTCTGAGCACGCATTATATTGTCCGGGATTGGAGTGTGCCCGAAGTGGCCGTAGACTTGCCACCTATGACATCATGGGCCCCAGTACATTTTTCTTTTTTGCTGACGCGGGGAAACGCATTTACGCGAGGTGCCCCGGAACAGCAAATCATCGGGGCACGGTTAGTCAGCCCCCTAAGGGACCGACGCCACCTCCACAGATGGGGTTGTCCGCACCACAGGACAATCCCACCAACCTTGGGACAGTGCAATGGGGTGAGGTTCCCATCATCGCCCCTTGCCCCGTGCGTAATAGCGCCGCCTCATTGTTTTTCTCTTTTGTCCCCTCTTATATAGGAGGGGTACAAAGAGCGTCTCCTCCTCCTGCCCTTTAGTCCCCTCTCCTTATAAGACAGGTACAAAGGGCATACACCTCCACGGTTCAATTAGCTTCGCCCAAGGTGTCTCGGATATCCCCAGGCTACTGAGCCCCACCCCCACAACAAGGCTTGAACCATGGTGGGGATGGGCCCTCAGTAACTTGGCTAATCGTGGGCGTTTTAATGTATCTACATACGAGTTGTGGATAATTCATCCACAAAATAAAAAATACGCCTACCTCTTCGGGGATGACAGGCATGAAGGTACTTTTATTTCATTTCCTTTCCCATCCCATCCCATTTGGGAACTAGAGTGTTTATATGTCAAGTTTTAACATAATGAATTTCTCGTCACAGACAGTTGAAAGGCGTTTCACAAAATGGTTAAATAATAATACTAACAGATAAAGTTGCCCCGGAGTCGTCAACTGAACTGACTACGTTCAACGATGATTTACATATGTTTGTGAATGTAATGTAACATTGGAAATAGACTGCAACTTTTTAGTTTTGATCGAAATTGTACGTCGCATGCCGTGATCGCTTATTGATACTGGTTTTTAAAATCCGAGTAATGTGTTAATATGTAATTTATGTAAGAAAATCAATGAATAAAATCAGTCCCTACGGTGTTAGCCCTGCTTAGGCCAACGTAGTTTAATTTGTCTATCTATATTATAGGTATTGTTAAATTTAATGAAATGAAATAGGCCTCTCTAGAGGGGCGAGAGGCCGATGTCCAGCAGTGGACCAACAACAGCTGATAATGAAATAGGCCTCTCTAGAGGGCGAGAGGCCGATGTCCAGCAGTGGACCAACAACAGCTGATAATGAAATAGGCCTCTCTAGAGGGGCGAGAGGCCGATGTCCAGCAGTGGACCAACAACAGCTGATAATGATGATGATGATGAAGAGAAATAAGGAGCAGCGTTCCGTGATTTCAGCCCGACAACTCCGCTCATACGTCGCAGTGTGATGGCGTGTGGCCTCTAGCCTACTCAGATAATGACCTACCTAACAGTGAAACAATTTCACAAATCGTATCGGTTACTGTTGAGGAAAACGCGTTCAACTGAACACGCTCTACACTTTTATTACACACATATTAAAACTTAGACATGAACACGTAGATGGACCTTGTGTCCGTGTGTGTGTGTGTATATGTCCGTGTGTGTGTGTATGTATATAGGTACTGGAGAAACCAATTAACAGGGATACCGAGAAACCAATTAACAGGGAATTTGAATCGAGCAGATGAGTCGTTGCATGAAACAACGGCTATGATGATGGCGAAATGAAGCCGAATTGTGTGCACACGACCGACGAGAGAAGTCCCTCGCATATAAAATACTGTCGCAATTTTTTTTTGAGGGTATTCAGTTATCAGTGAGGCCCATACACCCCTCGGAACTCACCCAGAACCAGTGTCAGTGCATAACTGCGAAGCGATAGGTGAATCCATTCTTTAAGCATATCATTAAATAATAGATTATTAATAAATATCGTTTAACGACTGGATTTTTATATAATTATCATTAATATATATTCAGACGTAAATAAAATCGCATGTTTAATCTTGTTAACGCCATGAACTAAAATAAATACACATTTAATTAGTCCACAGAAGGTCATAAATCTTTACTCTCCCTCATTGTCTTATTCATTCATAAATAACATTTTGTTAAGGAATGACATTAACATGGTACTTGGAATATACTTAAACATGATAATTTACTTAAAACGTTTTCTAGTACAATTTACAGGCATAAATTATAAACATGCTATAAAATAGTGGTAAATCATATATTTTACAACTATATATAGTTAATCTGGCCATAAATACTGTTGCAAGTAAAAGTAAAAAAATGTTACACTTGAATTTGAAATCTGTCATTTTTATACGATTGTTCATTGTGTTGTCTCATTTTGACAATGTAGTGGCATTGTACAATGTTTTGCGATATTAGAATGGAGTGGGGTGATAAAGAGAACAAAATCGCTGTGATTGCATTACACAAAGTAGATATGGAGCCAAATGCAATTTTTAAAACTCTCCATACACTTGGTGTTAGTCAAATGTTTGTGTACCGGGCTATATAAGGTACAATGAGACTTCCTCTGTTTGTGATAGAGAAAGATCCGGACGTCAGTGTCGAAAAGGATTCGAATAAATCCGAAAACAAAATGTTTTATCTCGGGAAATGAAGACAGCGCTTGGAACCATGTCGCGCTCTTTAAGAGATGATTTAGGACTTGCCTATAAGAAAGAGACAGGTCATTTCTTAACTGATAAAGTAAAGATAAGTAGGGCGGTAAAATCGAAAAACTACTGAAGCATTACGCAAAGGGAGGTCACAGAGAAATTTTGTGAACGGATGAGAGAATTTTTACAATTGAGCAACATTTTGACAAACAAAATAACGGTATTTATGCTCAAAGTCATTACCCACGACTGGCAGCGAATAGTTTCCCCATGGAAGGAGTGCGTACTTCTATCGATAACTGCCCTCAATGTTTAAAGGTCTGCACTGCAGCCATGCCTTCTTATGTTTTTGTTTTATATTTTAATACACAAATAAACTAACACACTAAACGTAATAAATGTTATTTGCAATTAAAATAATTTTTCTTTGTTTCAATATTTATGGCAAGACGAGGCATTCTATAAAACCGGCCAAGTGCGACTAGCTCCGCGCCATCGGCCATCCTCCGGACGATGTGAGATGTGATAAACGAAATGATGAGACGATGATGTAGTCATTATGTCCACGAGACTTAAAATTTTTCAAAAAACATTAATTCTTGATGTTATTAATGTCTTTCTGCACTATTTCATGATTAATGTTGTCTGTCACGTCAAGAATTGCACTATTTCATGACGTGACAGACAACATTTTAACTATTGATTCTAGAATTTAACTAGTGATCCTAGAAGATTTCTGTTTTTGTCCGTTTCTTTCTGTTTTGTTTGAGTCTTAAAATATTTTTTGTTAATATCATGAATGTTTTATGGCTATCAAAAAGAGACACTATCCATCAATTTTGTTATAAAAGCTGTATAAATTTTAACTTTTTCGTGTTTTTAATTAGTTTTTTTAAACATAAATGACACACTTGACAAAAGCTTGAAGTTAGCACACAGCGTGTACGTTTCTGTTATCATGGCTGAGGTGTTGCGTGTCGTGAGTGTTGTGAGCAGCCATTGTTGGGGCTGGGTGAGTGAATATAACGTATATGCACAACCATTGACTGTCCGGATGTTAACGGAAGGCGGTAGTTGTCGATTGACTCCATTACTCATTTGTGCCCCTACACTAAGTCTTAAAGTCACCGTCTTATTCAAATATTTCACGCTGATATCTGGGTGATGCATTATTCAGGAGTGCAAGGAGGTTTACGGGTGGGAAACTCCTTGAAATGCAGCCCGTCTGCCGCAGTCGAGAGCGCGCCGCTAGCGGCAGTCCAGCCCGCATTGCGGAGAGGGGGCGTCGCCGGTCTGCAGACAGCGTCGCCATTACCCGGACATCGCTCACCTATGAGCTATACGAATTTCGTCCAAATTATACGATAAATCTAGTAGGTGTTTACTAAAAGTGTCTCACGGCTTTATTGGCTAGTACCACCCTAGGACAAACGTTCATTTCAAGAAAGTTTATAAATAATAAATAGTTTTTTGTTATTTTAAATTGTAATTTTTTTTTGCGTGATGGAATAACTAACTTGTATGTAGCAAGAGATAGTGCCATTGCTACGTTGCAGCCGAACTGGCCACGGGGAGGTACATCGCGCTGACATCTTATCGCCGCAGCTATACTGTCGCGTTAGCTGCGGTTTGACACTTTACGTCTGCCCACGGCAATTATTAGCAGTTGACTGCCCACTTATACTTAAAAAAATCATGTGCACACCCTACACGTCGCCTACACGAGAGAGCACTTTTAGTACCAATTATCGACACGTAATGCGTTGGGTCAACGTACTCGGATTTTGATAAAGATAAAGTTTTTTTTATTCGACTAATGGCCTGAGCGGGGTCTAGATAAAGTGCCCGAGTGTGTAGTAGTAACAACGCTAGCTTGACCTGTTGTCTGCTATCTGCTGACTTTGTGTGCGTGGAAGAAGGCAACGCATCTGCATGACTACATTAATGCATATGTGTATGGGCGTCTCGGTCGGTAGTCGTTAAAATGATTCAATTGATTGATCGTTTATCCCCCTCCCCCCGACCTCCCCCTCATACTATAAAAAGGAGTCATGTGAAGGATATACGAATACACAATTAAGTTACTACAATCTAGGACACACAGCTGAGAGTTCTTTAACAACGAAAATGTTTATGGCAAATTATTACGTTACTAACTAATAAGTTAGCATAAAGAGAAGCGTCAACTCGTTTCACCAAATTATTTCTTTATGGCAATTAACAAGTGATTAATTTTGAAATTCTCTTAATTTATGTTGTCTGTTCGACGAAACGCAAAACTGGTAGGATATTAAGCGATTAAGCGACCGTTTATCAAAATGTGATGTTTATAATTAGCATAAGTAATTAGCTCGGAGTGTAGCGATGCTTTCCCATGCGCACCACCGCCGGTTCCCAGACGGGCGGTGGTGCGCGGCAGTGACTCGCTGTGTATCGCTGACACGATAATATTGCCTGGGTACGACGCCATTACACACTTTTGAATACATCCATTGCCCCGTGGGGGGGCGAGGTGAAAAGGAGGGCGATGCATCGGCGTAATTATGCTGATGTCCATGGGCGTCGGTAGTCATCATAATGCTCCGATTTTTCGTTTGCCCTCTTTTCTATAAAAACAGCTCCAATGGAGGAACGCGTCTCCGTAGCTATCTCATCGCTACAAGCTTACAATTCTAAATACCCTGATCTAGACCCGAGTAAATGTATTATTGCAGTTAACTCCATAAGAACTTAGTCTCGGAAAATAGAAGAAAATTGTAATTGAGCGAAACACCAGTTTCCTACGGATACTTCGCTTATGTCTCTCGCGCACATTTCACTTTACGTTCGTTCTTGTTGAGTAGACTCCGGTTGCGGTTCGGAGCTGTCACACAGTATAGATGTCAACTGAAACAAATATTATCGGTTTAATAAGAACCAGATTGCAACTCTCGCGATAAGACGTCCAGGCGTGCCTCTAGCCGTCACGCGTACGCGTCACCCCGCCGCGGCCAGACCGCCTGTCCAAATATCACAGGTCACTGTTGCCAAGCTCTAGATCCATCCATCACTTGTGTCGAGTTTTTACGCGCCCAGTATCGGCTAATGAACCTGGCCAATGACGACAGGTTCGCTCGTTCATCTTTTTTACGTCCCTTTTTATGCAAAGGAGGTCGTTGGTACATTAAATGTGTATTAGACTGTCGGCGGGCTGTGCGCGGCTTGTTTTTGAATCGTATTGGGTGATGGAGTGGATCGGTTACGTAACCGTCCGTATGCGTCAATAGTAATTGCTCTGTTCGTAAGAACACGCCGGTCGCCGAGACCTGACAGCACCCGTCTGTCTGATCATGGCATGGCAGCCAAAAGCCTTTGCCCGAGCCAAGGTCTTCCCTACTCGTTTACCAGTCATATCGCTCCTAAACATATATGGAACAATTTAATTAGTGACAATATCACACTAGAGTGTATCTTTTTTATGCACATGCATGCGGCCCGCCCCGGCGTCGCACGCAATATTTGTTACACATTATACATTTAGACACACAAGTTATACATTAAGGCATACCTCCGGATTCGCGCCATCCATTGGTGAAAACCGCACTAAATTCTGTAGATTTGGAGTGTAGGATTTCTGTATGTGACGGACACAGCTTTTGGGGTTTCTAAGCTTAATTCAATTTCTATCGATTTTATATACGTTTTTACTCTTCTAACTTTAAAAAATTTTTTGTTAATCTATTTGGACCTGCCATATCCTGGTAACTAGTTGCAACCTAAGTCGACCTGCTATGAAGATTTATAGCTGCCTACGGTAGGAACTGATGATGATACTGTCCCTACATCAAAGGAAAATGACAAAACTCATGGTCCATAATGAAACAAAAAAAATCCTCCAAAAGTTTCCAATTCTGTTTCGTACATTGTTGCCAAGCGAGCCCCTACCCGACCGCGTGGAATAATAAACGTAATGTTGTTTCAGGTCTGCGGGGTTCAGTAGCCGATAGCAGCAGCCTGATAACAAAGTGAGTATTTAGTGTTGCTAGCCGAGAGTTTGGCAAGAGTTACGTATCTGTCGCGAGGCACCCCGTACCGATGACTGATAGCGCGATTTATTTTTATCTGCACTTGCTGTGTGTGAAGTTGTTTCTGAGCATGCGAAAATGTTATGTTCCCATGACTACAGTTGGAAATGTTTCTCTTTACATGGGAACAAACGAGAAATTTGGTGAACACCGGTGTCTATTAAACGCGGCACGGTTAATAGTTATATAGTGCAGGTGCGTTGCCGTCCTTCATCCGCAATAGACTAATACAGTTTAATTTCCATATAACGATAGTAATAATATCTGTGGATTCGTCCCACCCCGTCAGCCCAGCCCTGTGCTAAGTGCCGTGAGGACTTGTGTTACAGGTACAGACAACGGACAATACATTTAACATTTTTGACAAATTTAAGGCTTATGTTTAATTGATTCATCACTCTCTTTAGGAGGAATGGAGGAAATGAGTAGTCGGAGCCTTTCGATGACTACCGACAACCAACAACCGCAGAATTGTGATGCATGCATGTGTTGCCCACCTTCCCTCCGACAAGTCACGGGAATCTCACAAAACACACACACGGCGACGGCACAATAGTTTAACTGAGTACCAGCAGAAGTACGTAGTATGTGTGTGCGCGGTACTGTATTGGCACCCCCACCCACCACATGGGTTGTACACGTGTTGTGCGCGGGGCAGCTTGCGCGCGTCCGTCATGCGTTGCATTATCACACCAAAAAAGTGTGTGAAAGTAAACAATAATGATGCATCTCCACACCAGGTTCTTACGGCGTAGGCAATTCTCTCTCTGGGTTCTCTAACCGAGTGCCATAGTTCACTAGCCTTACTTGCTCCTTTTAACGTGCTTCGCCCACCAGGTCGTTCCTACTCCCGTGTCGCCCGGATCGACAGCGACGACCACTAAGCACCCTCCCCATTGTCATGATCGTAGGGAGCCCCAGAGAAAAGCTAAAACGATAAAAAATAACGTGCAAATAAATAGATCTCATGCGCGAGGAACACCCTACCAAATTTACAATACAATCGTATAAATTTGATTTGTATATAAAGAAGCTATTAATGAGCACGAAAATCGTTTTATTGCCACGACTTTTGACGAAATGAACAGAGCATGGCTAAAATGCGATCGCTCCAATACAGGTCTATGATTGTGTTCCCGCAGAGACGACATTTGTAAAGTGGACACGTATAGTACTCGTATGTGTGGGACAGCGGGTACGTGGCGGCATGCCTTGTTCTAGAGGTGGGCATGCTTAGCCACGGGTGTGAGTCCGCAGTCGGAACAAAAAGTGTTATTGGAATTTCAATTTCTAATACTGTACGGAATCTGAAAAGTTGCGATGTTAGACTTGTTACTATGTAGAGATTGTACTTGTGATTGCGCACACTCTCGTGCGCGATACGCAGCAGTAGAAATATAGTAAGAGGTAGTGCCATGCTACATTACAGCGGAATTAGGTCGGCAGGACCGGGGAGATACCTCTCACTCACTTGATACCTCCGTAAAGTGACATGTACGGTGTCGTGTTTCGTGCGGTCTGTGGGTAGCCGGTGGCCCATTGCGGTAGGTGAAAAGGAGAGCAACGTGTAGGCATAGTAATTATGCTGATATTCATGGGCATCATTCGGTAGTCGCAGAAAAGCTTCGACTGCTTGTTTATCCCCATATACTAAAAAAAAACCACACCACTATATATATATAGATCCTAGCACTCGATCTCACTGCTGCCTCTCCTGTGCCAAGAGCGGGGGAAAAGCTAAAACTGTCCTAGCTTTGGATCGAAATTAATCAGAAGTAAGAATAAAAACAGGAGGAATAGGAAGGGATTAAAATTGAACAGGCATCAGTGTGTCATTTGTTGTATCTATAAATTGTGCTAGTTCGATGGCGGCGGGGTGGTTTTAGTTGCAGTGTTGCACCGCGCGATAACATCGGCCGGATGGCGGCGGAAGGCGGTAAATCAGAGCGGGTGCAAAATTTAACGTTCGTATTATGACCTATTGTGAGCCGCGCAGGTCTCGAGGGGGGCGGGCAGGAGGACGAGTTGGGCTCGTATTACCTCTCACATTATAGACATACGCCGGGAGTTATGATCGGCATGTTGAGTGCCGGTGTGTTTGTTGCAGTTGTAGGGTTATCATGGTTGAAATGGAACCATGAACCGTTTGTGGAGTAACGGAACGCAAAGACGGAACCTATCGTGGGGTGCCAGGTCACAGGAGCTTAACCCCAGAGAGATGTCTCTCAGTCCCCTTCGGACATTATTATCCAGTAAAAAGCTCATCGGAACTGTGAATTTATGTAAAGACGTACAAATATCTCTAAATACTAAATATCTATAGATCAAACCAACAGTTTGTGTGGATTAACATTTCGGCTCTCAAGAGGGTTGAGCCCTCGTTGGAAGCGGCAATAAGTACCGATATACTAATTTTTAACATCGTCGAATAGGGTTCAAGCGACTCCCGACCGGTATTAAATCCAACTACGTCATAAACTCAATCTTACTTTATTCCTGAGCGTTAAATATTAGCAGCCTTCAATGTGTTGTTGATTTAATGTGTTTCTATTGTGTGTACAACATTCACTGACTGAAGTCCGTTGGCAGTTTATTATCACTCCCTCGTACATCATCGCACTAAACCTGTGGATATGATATGATCAGTGTCCTGGCAATAGACCTTTTTTTTTTTTGGTGACTCTATACGGCTGATCACGAGGTGAACGTCCACCTCGGCCAGCTGCGCCGCCTCCTTGTAATCCCTGGGCCCCGGGCATAGACAAGGGTGTCATCCGCGAAACCAATGACACCCATCCCGGGGAGGAGACGGCCTCGCAGAACCCAGTCTTAGCCGACGTCCCATAGGATTGGTCCAAGTACAGAACCGTTCGGGACGATGCGCTCGACTCGCCGCCACTACACGGACCATGACTGGTCACTCTGCAACCGAGCCACTCTGCGACCGGAGAGATACGCCTCCAGCAGCCTCACGAGATAGGTTGACACCTTAAAAAAGACCAGTGCCACTCGTATCACGCTGTGCGGGAGATTGTTGAAAGCGTTCGCGATGTCCAAATATAAATATTTCAGCAACCCGACCACCGACCACAAAAACTTTTTCACAGAAAAGTCCGCCCCCGAAAGCTCTTGCGATTGACACCACTGACACTATGATCCCAATACGCCTTGTACCGGAAAAACAGAGTCTTCGCAATAGACCTTCTTTAAACTGAGGTTCATCTTTTTATGAGACACTGCTGCCAGAAATTTGTTGCTTAGGGTTGTATCTCTGCGGTTCTTGTTACTGTTTCTTTTGTTGCATTTTTCTTTGATATTGTTTAATGTGTCTCACAATTATTGTTATTATGATAAAAACAATAAGAATTGAAAAAGTAAATGACTTTATGCTGTGCTGACATTATTTGCTACGTTACTAACAATAGAAAGTTCTATGCTGCCAGTAGGAGAAAATGACATACGGCATTGTCGCCGAATTAAGCCGACAGAGGCCACAACATCTCGCGCGCACGATACCGTCGCAAAATGCCAGCTATACTGTGGAATCTCATGCGATTTGCTTGCCCCCTCTTTAGAAGGGAGCAGTACAGGAGGGAAATAAGTCGGCACCATTCAACACGCCTTGTCGTGACAGTAGCCGGGGGTGACCCCAGACGCCTTGGGCGAAGCCAATTGAAACGGCTCTTTGTATGAGTCGTATAAGAACAGACGTACGGCGCAACGGGCGAGGATGGGAACCTCACGCCATTGCACTATCCTAAAGTTGGTGAGGTATTCGTGTGGTGCGGAACTACCCCTCTGTCTGCGGAGTCCCTTAGTGGAATGTCTAGCCTTCGAGGTGCCCTAAGAATTTATTGTCCTGGGGGACCTCGCCAAAGGCGGCATTGATGGCACTCGGGGGGTTTAAGTTTCGGCACTGCAATGTGCAGCGATCCCCGCGCAACGTGGGATCACACCCAAGGTCGGGTGGTCATCAAACGTCTCCGCTTGCTCGTTTGCCGCCCTATATAACTATAGGTTTTATACATACTGTTGCATTTTTTAAAGCATAGGGGGACTAACGAGCAATCTTTCAACGACTACTGGCGCCCATGAACATCCGCATAATTACTATGCCGATGCACTGCCCCCCCCTTTTGTCCTCCCCCAATAGGTCACCGGCCTCTCCAACACTCACAAACCGCAAGTAACGTGACACCGGAGATGTCATTTTACACCGGTATCATTTCAGCGATGGGTACCCCCTGTCGTGCCGGCCCAATTCCTTTACAATGCAGCATGACACAAGGAATAGTCATTACTTAAGTTCTGTATCTAGCGATTTCAGCAATCCTCATTTTAATAGCGCTATTCACATGATAGACACACACTTACATCATAATGCGCGATCCCCATTCATAATTCATTTGGATTCAATTATAAACAATGTAAGAAAACATAATTATAAACAAAGTGAGTCGGTGCATGTTACACCTTTAACAGAACAGAATTTGTCTATAATTATACTCGATATTTGATATTTGGGATAACGAGAAACGGGTTACAATAAATTATAGGTTTAAGTGTGTTTAGATCACCCTAACATTTGACACACCCATTCCAAACTGAACCTTATTACAAGATTGTAAATTCCAAATGGCTTTCACAAAATCGAAGATTTAAGTACACAAACATTTAGCTTTGAGTGAAAGTATTTTGAATTCTATTACTAGGGTCGTTAAGAGGTGTTTTGTGGTAGTATTTTGAATATTTAATTATTAGAGCACTTGCTGTGAGCCCAATTAAGGGTTACTTGACATTATAATAACAACTATAGGTGTTGGGACCAAATTTAATGTATAGCTTTTTTTCTGATTTTAAGTGCGGACATGTTCGCCTTTATCCTCATAGCTTCTATTAACTAATTGAAGTAAATCTAGTAATTTGAAGTACTACTTAAGCCTATGAAATACTCGTAGGTTCTACATTAATTTGGTATTAACATTGAAAATTAACCACCAAACTTATGGTGGCTTGAGGACTTTCTGTGCAAATCCTACTATTATAATAAATTCCCAACATTTTATATGTGTTTGCTGTTCCTTCACATAAAAACTGCTAAACGGATTTGGTTGGCATGTGACACAGGTATACATTAAAATCTGGAAATATATAAAATCCTCCATATTATAATGTCATTCGTGTTATTAATTTGAAACGTTCAAAAATTATTAACATCTGAAGAAACAGAAGGAAGATCAGACTTCACGTGTACCTTTAAAGTGTTCTTTAGCTTCATCCAATACTCAACTCGTAACTACAGCTTACCTTCTAACTACTCTAAACGGAACCTAGGAAACACGTTTTTTTGTTTATTTGCTAGTTAAGTCCTAGGCTGACCGGGACTTTTATGGGAACCTGTGAAACAGTTCGATGTGTAAAAATCGTTTAAAGTTAAGTAATAAAATGTCGCAATAACACAGTTGGGGACAGTGCTGTACTCAGTGCTTTAGAGTTGTTGTTAGGAGTTGAGAAGTTAAGAAGACACTAGGTTAACATAACGTGGAATTTATTGTGATTGTGTACGCGCACCGGGCCGGCGCGAGAGGCGCCACCTGCGGCCTTTCGTCTATAATTTACTGTTTAATGGACCCACTGAGGGAGAGGGAAAACGGAGCAGCCCAAACATGGTAAGGCATTAAAAACACATCGGGGGTACATTAACAAGTGTTTAAGACCTCATTAAGACGGGCTTGGGTCAAATTAACGACACCCCGTCACCTGCCGTGGTTATTAAATTTATTATATGTGCGGCACACATACATACACACACACACACACACACACACACACACACACACACACACACACACACACACACACACACACACACACACACACACACACACACACACACACACAGCCACACGCGTATATAACAAAGGGATTGTGATTTCGTTTGGTGTGGTTAAATTTGTAGATTAGTTTATCTTTAAAGAAAATGCTTTGTAGTCTGTTGTTGTTGAGAAGTAGGTACTGACAGTGACTTAAAATGATATTTTATGAACGTGAGAAAAAAGCCTTCTGGCTTCTGGCTGTGAGAAACGTTTATATCTACAAGCAAGAAATTTTGGCCAGCTAAAGCACGTGGAAATTTTGATTATGTTGAATGTAAAATATGAAAATTATGAAAACGGCGGAATACCCTATTATTACCATCATTTCTCTATGTCTGGACCTCTGCATATCAGGTCTCTCAAGTTCGAGGTACATTTGCTTAATCAGTTTAGCAGACTCTTTCGCCGCAGACGTCACCAGCGATAGTATGCCTTTCCCCCTTTAAATAGAATTCAAAGGTCTCATTTAATATATACAAATAAAAAACCCTTTCAATGAATGTCGTGACGATAATCTCGACTGAGTTACTGAGCGGCACTTAGGCACGAACAGACTGCTTGGGCCCCACTTCCACGACTTGAAGAGGATGGCAACCTCACCTCATTGCAGTGTCCCAAAGATGGTGGGGTTGTCCTGTGGTGCGCGACAAACCCTTTGTGGAGGTGGAGTCAGTCTCTTGGGCGACTGTCTAGCCGTCGAGGTGTCCTGATGATTTGCAGTTCCGGGACATCTCACTAATGGCGACACTGAAGGCACTCGCGTTGGTATGCGTGGATATTTCGGTATCATTATTATGGTTCAGACTGTTTGACAATGGCGGTATTTTCAAAAGAAGGCAGCACTAAATAAGGGTCAAATCTATTTCATTTTCTTTTTTTAACAAATATATTTGTAAGACACCAACTCCACAAGGAGAGCACTTGAAGGAAATACGGCTCCAACGATGTAAAGAGAACGAGGGATGAAGAAAAGAATGAATAATGAATAACTTATTTGAAAAAATGTTCTATATAAGGTAACTAGAATATGATACATGAGTACGATTAAGATCTCGTATTAATTCTATAATTATACACAAGTTTATACTCGTGTATAAGCTTGTTACTCTTTCATGCAAGAAGTTAGTATTTTATTTAAGAACGATATAAACTAGGAACCAAGAAGCCAATCTCTTTGTGTAGTCAGTTAAAATATTGTAATATATATCGAACTATTCCAATTAAACACAAGATACCTGCTAGGGGCAATAAACTAGCACATACGTATGAGTGTTCCATGCGACTGTGGTTAAGGTTTATGTTGAACTACAAGTATTAGCGGGGATTGTGTGGGGCAGGTGGCAATTATGATAAACAAAGGCGCCTTGGACTTACCTCAGTAACACCTTTGCGCGCCAGGTGCTGTAAACGCTCTGGCTGTTTGTTTTAAACACAAAAGATTCAATACAACACGCGTAAAAACTGGTACAATTGTACTTGGTATCTTTTGAGCGCTTTCAAATGTGATGCACAACGACTTGTGTCCGACAAAGGGGCATTCACAGATGCAACAGCGCACAGAAGCCTGTCATCTCCTGTTCATATTTGTGTGATATTCTAGGAACGGACAGATTTGATTTTGGAAGCAACAGTGATCTTTTGTTATACGAAATAAATAAACGGAAATGTGCATTTCCGTTTGTGTATTTCCGTTTCTAAAGTTGGAGAATGCGATTTTGTATTCCGGCTGGAATATTTTATGTGGACCTTAATGAGCTTATCTACACTAGGAAGTGGCTTCCTTTTGTTATAACATAATCCGTGCGGATGCTATTGGTTATAGATAGTCACTAAGTGGCTCCATCTGCTTGTCTGTTCCCCAAGACCTACACCCAATAACATCCGCACGGTTATGCGTTATAATTTACCACTATTATCATTACGTCAGCTTTATGTGAGAAAAGGTTGCCAGCTCAATTTGGCTTAAATCCAGCAATACCACGACCTCATATAATTTTACATTATATACCGTAGAAGCACTGCATAAGTTTGTCAAATTTCCACAGTCAATTAATTTGTAAGTATCGGCAGATGGTGCGGGTATTGTTAACAACACCCATACGCACATGACTTGGCTATCTCGTGGTGAGAGTATCGCTCACTGTTTTTTTTTTCGTCCCCATTTTTTGTGTCATTAGGCCCGGAGGCCCAAGTATTTTGATTTTATCTTGTGTCTATTAATTGGCTTGACAAATCCAACACGTTATGACTTAATTTGGACTGGAGTCTGTGGCGTGTCCGGAGGGTCGCACAGGACGGGAGGGTTAATGACAATGATTTATCTGGCCTTTGTATGTTCTGGTTAATTGCGAACTGCTGTTGTTTTAGGAATTGTAGTGAGTGATACTGGTAGGTTGAGGCTAGAATATAATTAGATCCTGCGGCGCCCATCAAATCTTGGAGTTTGGGTCTTATTGTAAGAGGCAGCACATGCTGCATACGAGGACGTAGTGCCATGCATGGTGTATGACACTACATCCTCCTATGCAACGGAATTGGACTGGCACGACCAGGGAGGTACTTCTCTCTAACTAGATACCGCTGTAAAGTGACACCTACCTTTGGTGCGGTTTGTGAGTAGCCGGTGGCCCATTGGGGGAAGGTGAAAAGGAACGCTTCGGCATAATTATGCAGATGTTGATGGGCGTCGGTAGTCGTTGAAAGGCTCAGATTTCACTTTTATTCCCCTATACTATAGTAAAAAATCTTCGAGACATCGCTGAATTGCAACCGGGCCTGTACACTTCGCTCATATTACACCAGCGTTAATAGAGGGCTATGCAGTTGCGTTGCCTGCGGTTCGTAAAGAGTCCAGGGGCCCCATTACAGCTGAATTGGACAGGTACGGCTGAAGCACTCACAGTTCAGGCGCACAAGTGCACTGTTTCCCTCTTCATTCCGGTAGGGTGGCAGTCCGCCGAAAAATTAGGCGCAGGACCGACGTGGCTTATCTTGCTCTCTGTGGCGAGGGGAGTTAAATCCCTAACTTTCTTTCTTCGGAATGTTGATTAGACATTTAAAACTTCAATCCTCCCTTATTTCCTCCACTTCTGGACATATGCCTCTTGCAATGAAACCAAAGCCCATCCCGGCATTATTTAATCAATTTATCTGTTTCGCTTTTTTGTCTGCAAATAGTATACTCTTTGTACAGGCAGATTACAATAGGTAGATGTAAAAAAAGCTCACCCTGTGTTGTGAAGGCTCGCAACAATTTCTGTTTATGGGCTCTCCGGACTGTTAGCCTTCGGTTCTGGGGTACTTTTTTTCATTCATTCCTTTTCTGAGAAGGGCGGCGGCTTTCGGGCGCCTTCGGGTTTTAGTTTTTGTTGGTGTTTTTTGTTGCCGTCCTTTTGACACACTCCAACGAAATTGTGTTTTGATTGTAAACGCCGTGTGCCGATTTTGTTTTGGGCCGGGCTTGCTTTCGCAGTATTCCCTCGAACTAGTTAATGGTTCGTGTAAATAGGCATGAGGAATTCCTGGAAATGCAAATAATTTATGCATTCTGGATAGTGCACCCTCATGCGCAGGTACAGCGGAGAGTGTACAAGTTAAAATTTAACACTACTGGATATCTGTTCACGAAATATTTCACTAACTTCACAATTTTTTAATTATCTGGCATTGTTGACCCTATTGACTCGTGTACTGAGAAATGAAAGTAGTTGGTCTATATGTTTTTACTAATAATACAAGGCTGAAGAGTTCGTTTGTCATAACGCGCTAATCTCCGGAACTACTGGCCCCTGAGTGAAAAAATATTTTTGTGTTGAGTAGTCTATTTATCGAGAAAGGCTTACAGCCTATGTGTTATGATGCTACAACTAATAGTACCGGACCTACGTGGGTGAAACCCCGGGGTGGTGCTAGTCAAATATAATGTCACCAGCTCGTTGGTTCTAGTCCAGCCCCGTAACTCCAGGCCCTCTCCTTGTACGTGGGCACATGCTTGTACTAAGGACGCAATCCTCATAGCCTTATAGCCCTAGTTGTACCTACCAGCTATCCATATTACGTTGAGTAGTAATTGCGCGATTTTGAATGATTTTTAGAATATGAAGCGGGTTCTATGAGTGCATCCTTATGATTATTTAATTATCATCATTTTTGTTCACCTCTTTGTAAAATGATTTCCTATGTATAATTTGTGCCGACAGTTGAAACGAACTTTTAAATGGTTGTTTTCTTGACCGTTGAAACCGTTGAAACTTTTACAAGGTTGTAAAAAGGCTTCGGTCTAAGTGTAAATCCTAGAATGTACAATTCAAGCTAATATTACGATTTACCTCATTAGTTCTCGCTTTAGAATAACCAGGTACTTCGTAGGTATTGAGGAAAATATGCAGATCCTTGAGCGCGTGTGATATTGCTAAGCTTGACTCACTTGATCGGAATCCCTTCTGAGAATGGAACCCAATTTTTGCATCGAAGGCGCCTGATATTTCATATCGTTTTGTTACCGCGATTACCGTCGTCTTAGGTATGGATTGTAAAACTTACTTGTTGAGGTTATTTTTTAATTACTAGCTACGCCCACCGACTACACTCGCATAAGTTTCGCTTCACTATTATATATAATGCATACCAAGGCAGGACATAAAATTGGCCGAGGCGTTACGGACGAGTTTCGTTAGAAATTGGCGACTACGCTGTCGCGTTTTGTGGGACTTGTGAGTTTCTGGTTCATTGGAGAAGAGGAGCGTACTCTACACTTGCGGATGCTAGTGGGCGTGGTTACCAAATCGGGCTCCAATTGCTCGTCTGTCCACCTATACTATAAGAAAACATTAAATAACATTTATGCGGATGTCTATGGACGTTGGTCGTACCACAACACTGTTTTTTATGAATTAACGCCATCATGATGAATGGGGTTAAGTCATTAATCTTTGGAATTAAATTTTGGAATACCATCAGGTATTCCAAAATTTCTATCCTCCTACTCGTGAAAGTATAATCTCTGTACAGTGGAAATAGTTTTTTTCCTCCATATTTTATGCGATTCGATTTACTCATGTTGTCTGGAACGCGAAACTACTATGAAATACCGCCTAACAGGTATATCACGTCCGCTTCCATTTTGGCTCGCTGTTGCTCAATGGCCATTACGACATTTTCTTTTATAGGGGCAAACGAGATTTGGCGGCCTACCGCTGCTCATAAGCCTCCGAACATTAGTCATGCAGAAACGTGCGCAACGCATCCTTTCCTCCTTGAACCGCGACAACGAAATTGTTACCTTGCGCTCATGTGAGCGAGAGATACCCCGGGCGTGCCGGCCCAATCCGGCTGCAATGCTGCATGGCGATACTTCTTACTTTAAATATAGCTAATATCTGCCAACAAAAAAGTGTTTGGGGTGCCGCGCCGCGGTGACGCGCAGTGCACATCTTGGGGTGAAAGCGTCCCACGGACAAAAAAAGTCCCGTTAATTAGTGGATGGGTTGAGTAAAAAAAGCGAAGTCTAACGTCCCCGGTGAAGGAGGCGGTACCGTTACTTCTACCAGGGATTCGTTTTGCTTTTGATCTGTTCCATGTTTATCTAATTGTACAACAGAATTAATTACGTCACGTTTATGTATGTATTTGACTCGGAACTCGCGCTGCGATCGAAGACCACTCGGTATAGTGCACTGTTATATATACGATATTATATAATAGTATAAATAGGAAATATTTGATTGTTTCTTTGTGATGCTGCGAAATTACTCCCCACCATGGTCGTGGCGGTGGAGCGTAGTAGTCTGGGGTGAACCCAGGCGAAGCCAATTGAACCAAGGGAGGGGGATCTTTGCACTCATATTATAAGAAGATGGGGCTTAAAGTTCAGGAGGACGTATCGCTCTCGGTAGCCCTCTTATAAACAGGGGACCAAAGAGCACGGGGCAAGGGGCGAGGATGGGAACCTCACCCCATTGCACTGTCCCAGAGTCGGTGGGGTTGTCCTGTAGTGCTAGGCAACCCCATTTGTGGTGGTGGACTTGGTCCCTCAGGGGGCTTACTAGCCGTCGAGGTGTCCTGATGATTGTTGTTCCGGGGCACCTCACCTAGGGCGGCACTAATGGCACTCGCGGTGGTTTGTGTGGGTATTCGGCGCTATCATGTGCCGCGGGTCCCACACACCACTGGAACCCACCCAGAGCCCGTAAATGCGTTTCCCCGCGGCAACAAAAAAAAGGCTGCAAAACTACTGGAGCTATATGAAAAATCTTTGACCATTAGAAACCTACATCATCGGTCGTGAATATAGGCCATATAACATTTTATCAAACGTTTGATTATTGTGAATACTTCGATAATGTAACCAAAATGTGAAAAAAATATCCAAGTAAATCCTTATCGAACTGCAGAAATGACTGACAAGTAGCTGTCTCGACAGACGTTGTTCTGTTATAAGTAGAACTTGTTGTCATGGTAACGTGTAATGTTTACGAGGCCGAAATTAAAATTTATATAATACTTTTGTAAATCAATGTATTTTTGCCATATTTCGTAGAATATTCTTGTGTAGCCGGTACGGTGTGGTAGCATAACATCGCAATGTACAAGTACTATTACAATGCGAATCCACCCCACACAAGTGCACGGATCCTCAGAAACGATTGTCGACAATTCGATCATCAGATGAACATTCGCTTAATTTCACACGTCCGGGGTGGTGGCTCGCTGGCCATGCTGTTGCGTTTCGTTTTTCGCTATTGTGGTTTAGAGGAGGGCAACACAATTGCATAGCAGTTATGCGGATGTCTATGAGCGTCGATAGCTACTAGCATGTTCGGATTGCTCATTTTCACACTTATGACATACAAAAATACAAACGTGCGAATTATTTAGTTCCTGTGTAGGCTTCTCTCCGTGCAGTAGCCGGTCCGGGATGAACAGATCGTCTTAGCGTTCATCGAAGGTGGCCTATGTCCTGCAGTGGACCGATAAGGCCTGATACTGATGAGGATGATGATGTGTAGGCTATTTGAATATTAAATAGATTATGGGCTACTTTCGGTTGTTTTATATCAGCCATGTTTTTTGATATTAAGATATGAATTTGATGTTAAGACAAAGTAATGAAGCGCGGGTGAGCCGCAAGGAGTTGGAGATAGTTTATAATTTTAGGCAGTACAATACTGTTCGCCACTTTTTAGTGGCATGTACATTCTT
>JAFELO010001302.1:63483-83883 GCA_017140195.1 Eumaeus atala | reverse complement strand
GACAAGTCTGCTATGATTGCGTAAGAATTGGTTAGGAACATCATCCTTCAAAGTTGTAAGTTTATCATTTTCTACAAATTTGGCCATTTCAAACGTGTAGATGTTGTGAAATTAGATTCTTGATAAGCGCTCTACACGATTTAATTAGGGTGAACATCGACCTATGCTCTAGGACCACTTAACGCTCTCTCCAAGTATGCCAACTGTTTTATTATCGTGTGATAACATGACATTCGTTTTACATGTCAACATTTACCCCAATGGGATGAATTGTGGTATTATTTTAATTTTATGTCCTAAGAAATCTTACAGCTGCATACTATACTATGCTGTATAAAAATACTGATAATATAAATAAATGGGCCAGCCTCATTTTCTCCACCCCTCTAATTGGCCACTCACAAACCGCACGAAACGCGAGAACATAGCTGTGACGTTGCAGCGTTATCATGTGCGAGTGAGGTATCTCCCTGGTCTGGCTGGACCATTTCGGCTGTACCTCTTACAAATTCAATGCAGCAACATGGCGTAGCCGTTAGTGCCGCAGCCGGTATTGACGCAGCCAGTAGTGTCTCAGCGGGTAGTGCCGCAGCCGTTAGTGCCGCTTTTGTTAGTGTCCAGCCGTTAGTTGCGCAGTTGTTAGTGAAGATAATAAGATAGAAAGTAACACGAAAGTTGAGAGAGAGATATTAAATAATGAAGATAAAAACGTAACCCTCTCTGAGTTACGTCTCGTATATTACTGCAGGGGCAAGAGCGAACATGAATCTATTTCTCTCTCCCTCTCATAGCCAGGGCATTAGGAGAGTTAAGTACGTATTAAATTTTACTTCAGTTGTGTGTTCTGAAGCTCATTTATTTGTTTCGTACATCTGTCTACTTGTAATTAGCTTCTACTTACGTGATATTATCTCCCGTCTGTCGTCCGTATCACCGTTCGATATTAGTCTCGTACTTTGTGAGGCAAAGAGAAAGCGGTGTGATTCATTTAGCGAAGTATTCAGAACAAGTCCACGGCCCACGGCTGTGCTGCTAGAAGTGTAAGCGCTGGCTGTCGCATTGTAAAACTATTTAGTGTAGTGAGAGGTGGCATTGTAGCCGAACTAGGCCAACACAACTGAGGAGATATCTCACAAATGTGGCGTCTTGTGAGTTTATTGAGTTTCCAGTGGCTTATTGATGGGTAGGAGGGCAACACATCTCAATAGTGACAATTCACACATGACAATAGTGGCGATGTTTATGAGCGCCCAAAAGTTACTATAGCTCATTAAGAAGTTGGCGGTGTTACACACCCGTGCCTAGGAGAGCACGTTAACCTCCCCGTCCTGCCTCTGATTTGTCTCCGGTCGTGTCGGACTGTCTCCCTTCCGAATATAGGAATGGGGGAATAGCCAGTGCAATGGTGTCTGCTGAGGCGCCCGTGCGTTGGCTAGTCTCCATAGAGAAGACTGCCGTTGCCGCAACTGGGTAGACATTACTGGTCGTCGCCCCCCTTCCCTCTCCCGCACCATAACTAAAGTCACTATGGATTTGGTATTGGCACTCATAAGTTCCACACAAGTTGAGAGGGACATGAAGATTGGTGTAGTAGGTAGAGTCATCTTACTGACTGTAAAAATAAATTTACGTCGGTATTTGTAACACATATAACTCATAAAGAAGAGGTTTGCCTTTGCAGCATCGCAGTACAATCCAGGAGGTACCCCTCACATGACACCGCCCTGTAAGTGCGGCTTGTCGGTAGTCGCGGCCCGATTAGGGATGGCTTGGAAGAGGGGCTACGAGGCTCCATGACATGAACCGTACTGATCTCATGGGCGGATAATGCTTGTCGGTAGTCGCGGCCCGATTAGGGATGGCTTGGAAGAGGGGCTACGAGGCTCCATGACATAATCCGTGCTGATCTCATGGTCAAATAATGCTATAAAAGTCTGTCAACCTTCCCGACGACACATTCCGACCAGTTAAAATTAACTTACAACTTGTAGAATGGGCGGTGTTATCCATACGTAATTCAGTCACAAAACAGGTCCGTACTTTATCACCCGTCGGATTGTACAATGTACAGACTGTTGAAGATTTATGGGACAGATACCACCATCACCTGCCTCATACAGCCGTCCGAAATTCGATTTTTATCTTAACCTTTTATGGGCCTCCTTTGTCTAATAATCTTATCACAGAGGCCGCGCTTTTTTTAGCTTCCGTGCTACCTACTGTTTTATGTCTGTCGTCGGAGGTCACCTGTGGTCTGTCGCATAGAGTTAATTTGTCTTTGATTGTTAAGAGCAGATGCGGTTTTAATTGTGGGTTTTGTTGAAGCCTTTTATCGGTACCCCTAATATGTTATGTCATAGGGGGAGGCCGCGCGCGATTATGAAACTGCCGCTGTCCATAGGGATAAAAGTTATACAGATGCTCCACCAACGGGCCACCGGCCTCCCACAAATCGTGATAACGTAATTACGTGAGCGTGCGATAGTTCCCCGATCACCACAATTGCACAGTAATGCAGCAATATCACAACAAAACAGTCTCCCCGTCCTCGAGTCCATCCAGGGAGGGAATCCAATCCAGGGAAGGGCGCCAGTTTTTACGGAACAACTGCTATCTGACCTCTTCAACCTAGTAGAGAGACCAGGCCCAATCCTATATTCGGTAGAATTCGAGGTATTCGAACCACGATTGCGGGTTTCCTCACGATGCTTCCTTCTGCCTAAGTTAGAAAAACTCATTCGCACATGTCGGCGTGCGTAACTGGACTACCGGAGTGGAAGTCTGAGTCGCCCACAACTAGACCACCAATGCTCTCCCAGCATAACAGAAGACTAACCAAATACAAATATGAACAGAGTCAGTGCGATGTTATATATAGCTATGACACCATAGCCGCCACTTTACATTCATGTGGTATGTTAGTTTCCGGTAGCCCTGCGTTTGAGCGTAAGAAAGGAAGACAACACGTCTACATAAAATTGTGCAGATGTATATCGGCGTCGGTCGTCATTGTACCCTCCGATTGCTCTCTTGTCGTTTCGTGTGCCTCCTTAAACTACAAAAACCCTCTGACGTACATCTGAATGTTCAGCTTTACTATCTTTTAATGTAAACATGTGTGATATGAGTAATGGCAGTATAAAACATAGGGTTGATAATTATGGTCACTGGACAACTGAGTGTCCAGTTTCAGAGTGATGGGTGCACGTTAAAGCCGCCCGCGCCGCATTTCTCTTTTAGTCGAATATGGTGCCGCGCCGAGGTGTTCGCTACGGGCCCGTCTCGAAATATCCGACCGCCCCGCCGTGTCTCACACCGTGTCTCACACCGTGTCTCACACCGTGTCTCACACCGTGTCTCACACCGTGTCTCACACCGTGTCTCACGCCGTGCCGTATCATCTGTACTACGACTACTGTGAACTTCGTCCAGGGTCAATTCTCATTTAAAAAAGTTATTCAAAACGTTTTCATTTTCCTGAAGATTTGGGAAAGTGAAAATGTTTTCTAGATAACACGAGCGTCAAATGACTCAAATTATTTGATGCTCATGCGCATGTATACAGTAAACTTTTCGATGTTCGTTAAATATTGTTAATACTCTTAACATACTCTTGCCGTGAACAATGGCTATTTTGAGGAATCTTGACATTTCCTGATGTGTATTGCTGCCCATCGGGAGTGGGACGTGTGATAAGAGTCAACTGTATCGGAATAATCATGTCCACCTGATGACGGACGATATCTTTTTTCACAGTTCCAGTGCGCAAGTTTAAGGAGTTTCTTGGAGGGAGTCGATATGTACTAAAATGGAACTAATACAATGAATGATTTATTTCGCCTTAAAATAAATAAATGATATTCTGGCTTAGTACTCCGCCGCAACAGGCCGCGACGGCCTCAAACCTCGAGTGTAGACGAGTTTGCGGCAGTGCGGTCGCAAATTTTTGTCTGCGAGTGGAACTAAGTGGCGCGAACACGGAACACATCCGCCGACAATCTCATAATTTTCGTGCTGTGTTCATGCTCGCATCACCGCTCCGATTTGTGGTGCGAGGAAATAACACGGGGTAAATGACATGTCTGATACGTCGCTAGACGAGTCAACCTTAAGAAATGAGATGAATGGCGACAGCCGGTACTATGGAGACAAAGGTTGGTGGCAGTTTATGTGGTAAATTATAACATGTAACATGTACCGACATTTAAGTAATAGCCAAGGACGGTGTGAGTCTCGGTCGTGGCGGGCATCACCAATGGCTCGCTCATTCTTTTTGTCCCGACCACATTCTAAATCGGGTAGCGTGGTGCGCGTGCAGCGTTCGGCTAAATCCGGCGCCGGCGGCCCTTGCGTAACCGACCGGCAGCCGGCAGCCGACAGCCGACAGCCGGCAGTCGGTGCTGATACACGCGTCGAGCTAATTGAGTTGAACGACATGTAGGACGTAGGCGCCGGCGGACGGAGCCGCTACGTTATATCTTATTATCCCCTCAAAGGGCCACCGGACTCTCACAAACCGCACAAAACGTAACAGTATTCCTGTCACTTGACCTGTATTATTTTTGGTCCCATAGGACCAGAGGAATCCTACCGGCCGTGGTAGCCTAAATCGGCCGTAAGGCAATAATTATAACAGATATAAAATAGGCATATAGATAACAGAATTTTTATATAAATTGTTTTCATATTAATCTTTTTACTTATAAAAATAGTATTATTTACAAATGATTAAATTTATTGTAGAAAGTAATGTTAAACGTTCCTAAAACCTACCTCGAGAAGAGGGCTATACGTCTAATGTTCCCGAGATTTGCGCGCGCAGACAAAAGCAAACAAACAGTTTGGATTTGTTGCATGAATATCTTCATGTCTTTCTTCATTCATGTCGGAGCTGACATGCACAGTTTCAATTATCGTCAGCCTTCCTCGATCTACTGGACATACTTACAGAAGGCCCATACGGCCGATACCCGGACCTCCCACTGTTCATCTTCCATCTGTCAAAACGCCGCTTACACTCTAGAACAGGGGCAAGCGTTAGATCGTTATTACGCAGGCAAGTCTCCTGACCTCCACTCCTGCAATGGGTGGCCCAAGGTGGCGTTCTACACCGTATGTAGGGTATCAGCATAACAGCGTCTTGCGGTGTCACGTCAGCGAGCGGGCGCCCACGACCCGCCCAGTGTTGCCGGCCCTACTCGGCTGCAATATCTCTTGTGGAGTCTGCTTAGCATCTGGCTATTAACACGGCTTTCAATCACCAACACATTAAACATCCTTACGCCATATCATCCATATATCCCTTATTGTAAAACACGGTGTAATTGTCTATCTTATCTCGGTGAGCGTCAGCGCCTCCTGCTTTGTTACAAGTTCATTAATTTGTGCTCAATTTCAAAGTTGCAATTTCATGCAGATGGAACGATGATATTTGGCACCCGCTTACGACTACATACTAAAGAGTCCTGGATTGCACACAAACATAACTAAGTCCATGTTACGCGAATGATATTGTTGTTTTTATAACGCAGGTTCTATTCGAAACAAAATATTAGTATATATTTTTGCTTAATCAAGCTTACGCGCATGATTTTATGATGTTTTTACAAAATACTTATTTTATATTGTGTAAACATTTTATACGGATTGTTTTGACACGCTATGTATATTGGTGTTTCGTAGTGTTACAGAAGAAAAACGAACCATCGGTAGCTATTGATGACTACTGACGCGCATAGACATCCCGATAATAATTGTGCAGATGTTGGCGTCGACACGTCCCTCGCACACGACACGCGACATCATAGCTCGGAACTGCCACTCTTACATTAAACTGATGATAATGATGAAGGGCTCATGCTGTACTTACAGCTCGTGCCGCTTGGACATGTCCTGACTAGACGGAGTGTGCGTCGCGGTGTGGGGCGGAGCGCACAAACAATAAACAACAACAGTGAAGGGTGTCGAACGCTGACCCGGCCACAGGTTCCTGGTTACGCGCTATGTGAACTTGCCGGGGCGTCGCTTGCTGTATACGTTTTTTTTGTTAGAGATGATGATATTGATGCATTGCAGCCGAATAGGGACTTAGTTAAACGAGGCGTTTGCATACTTTACGCGGATGTTTATGGGAGTCGGTGGGTACGCTGATCGTGTGACAGTTTAGTTTATGTCATTCACGTTAACATAAGATTTAGAAACATTCAGTACAGTATAAACACCACTGCCGTCATAGATGCGTTGCTCGATCAACTGTTCCTGTTCATTGTTTGCTTGCTTTTTTGCGGGCAATAAAATGATCGTCTGCCCTTGGGGTGCGACGATGACGATGATGACGCTACAACCAGAACTGTCAGTGCAGTGCGCGTGCGCACTTCAACAACTTTCTACATAATTTATACACACATTATTTATACACACATTATTTATACACACATTATTTATACACACATTATTTCTTCGCAAAGGTCTCCGTTAGGGCTTCGCCATATCAGGACCGACACTGGCGCTAGGTTTTTGTGAACAATACGAACTACCTACCAGGAATCACTGATGGTTATATAACCGGATATATGGTATTGTAGTTCGTCGTTGACGCTGCTAGAACAACCATATTCAGAGTTATTGACCCAATTAAATATAACTCTGAGAGATACCATTGCGAATATTCTGAGAGTCGGCACGTGACAACTGACACGGAGGCTGACAGCCAGCGGCGCGTGCGCATTGATTATTACAACATTTCAGCAAAAATTGGAGGACTCATGGCTGTCTGAAATTATTTTTGCGTATATGATGCGATTGTCTATGTTCAAATGTCTAATAGTCAACGACTCTTCGCGTGTTCCAAGTGAGCCCCTTTGTTAGGTCCAAACAGTGAGTGGAAAATTAATGTGTGGAAAAATATTTTTATGTCGTACTGTAATTGGCGGATCCAAGGGCTACGAATAACAACTCGGATTTATAAACATTCATTATCATTATAAATGACTAACGATCTTCTCGGGAATCGCTCTATCGAAGGCTGAAGATCGCATGAAAATCCGTTTAGTAATTTTGAAAAAAAATAAAATTATGTACATACACATACAGGCAGCTTACGGGGACTTTCGTTTTGTGTAATGTACTAGCATCACCATCGCGGTTTGACCCGCGTAACTCCGGTCCCATTAGCCGTAGCGTCATAGAATTCCCTGAGATTAGCGCGTTTAAACAAAGGAATTAGTATAGATTGATAAGTCTCATCTGGTGGTACAGGACTGAACGACCGCCACTGGCTCTCTAAGCAGCCAAGACCCTGGAGCGTGTACACGTAAGTTGGGACCGCGGACGTAGCTAGCATCGTGGAGGGCACCGCGGCAAGTCACCAGTAGCGCATGTATAATTAATTATTCATTTGCCAGGCAGTAGATGAAGAACTGTGAGCTTCTGCTGGATCATATGCACTGAGTTGCTCGGCCATCTACGGTGCCACATCACGTACATACGTCGTCGAAGTGTTCATGTTTGTGATTACAAGTAAAACTTATATCTGTTATAGTGTTTCAATGAAATTTGAAATGAATAGATTCTACAAGGTTACGTTGCTAAAACCCGATCTAAGATAGAATCATGTGACCCAACCCTGTCCTACAACTTGCTCGAGTACTTTCTTTCTTATAGCTTTTTTCTCATCAATAATAATTTTCCTCGCCATCTCTTCCTTCTAGCGATCACGTCGTTACCAACAGTTGTGCAGGTATAGTTCAGGTCAACGTCACGTCGTTGGGCTTCAGTAGTCTGGGGTGGACCCAGACACCTTGGGCGAAGCCAATTGTGCCGCGGTGGCTGCTCTCTGGAGTTATCCTTTATAAGAAGAGGGGACAAAGACCAAGAGGAGGTGGAGGCGCATTTGCGCACGGAGCATGGGAACTTCAACTCAATGCACTGTCCGAAGTTTGTAGGGTCTTCCGGTGGTGCGGGGACAACCCTCTATTGAGGTGGTATCAGTCCCTTAGATGACTGACTAACCGTCGAAGGGCCCTAATGTTTTATAATTCCGGAGCACCTCACTAAAGGCGGCACTGATGGCACTCGCGGTGGTTTTATTGAGTATTCGGCACTATAGTGTGCCGCGAGACCCACACACCACCGGATCCCACCCGGAGGCAGTGATGAACAAATAAAAGATAAGTGGCACCAACAGTAGACAGGCTACGACGTAGAGATCATATATCTGTATATATTTTTTCAAACCACTAGCCAATATGTTCATTGATATTTTTATAGTTAGGTCCTTAAGAATCTATTTAAGGCGCGCGGTATGAACAAATGATGAGAAGTGAAATGTTAGGTGACAGTAGCCGGTGAAGCGTAACGCTTACCAACACTTATATCATGCTCGTCCTAATGGGCGCGTGTCGGAGCTGGCACGCAGCTTTGTCCTTAAGTGGCCCCGGCAGATAGCGGTGATAGCTGTTTCCAGCTCATGTGGTGTACCTGAGCGATCTCGGTGCCCCGGCGCACTCACCGTGTCGAGCCGTGGCGGCGGGCGCGCGCACGCGCCGCTGACTGCCGCTAATTATCGCGCCCTTCCAGCTCTTCATTGTGAGGCAGACGGTTTTTTTCGCCCACTCGCTCGCGAACATGTAGCCGGTGGTATACACATTTTATTGCGATGGTTTTTTGCGTCGGCGGCGCTCGCTCATGCGGCGAGTATTGGGAATATCGCTAGATGTGGCGGACAATATTTTCTAACATAAAACTTCCTGGTATGGTTTTGTCGCTCGTTAGATTTTTTACTGTATAAGGGGGCAAAACGAGCGGTAGGAATCTTTTGATGACTACCGATCCCCAAAAGCATTACTGTTATGCAGACGTGTCTTCTCTATTTCCATTGGAACACCGGAAACTCACAAAGCGCATGAGGTGCGACTCGAGCGTATATATAATTATAGGTTAATTCTAATTGTGACGAGGAACAATGTTGTGTAGTTAGGGATCGGCGTTTTTTTCGTACATCGTCTATAACACCACAGATCGATCCTTCGATTGTATTTTAATGTGTTTATTTATAACCTGGGGAAAAAACGAGCAATCACTTCGCGTGAGCGAGAGGAACTTCCCTTCGCGTGCCCGCCCGTTTGGGCTGGACATTAGTCTCCATAGGGACACGATAACTTTTAATCCCATTAGCGCCTACCCAACAACTCATGTTCATTCACAAAACGACTCACCGCCAATGTACAAGTAGATTTGTCGAAGCAACCCAACCGATGCGCAGGCGCATTCCGACAAGGTCGGTAACCGACCGTGCTCAATGACCATATTCTTCCCACAATTTACGTTTGTGGACTTTTAATTTGGAAACGTGGAAAAGAAACAGTAGAATTTTGTGGATGGAAACCAGGGAGTAAAGGGTGGAGTTTTAGCTCCTAACGTGCGTGTATTAGACTACTGTCTTTGCTGCATTGTAGCAAATAAGGACCGGCACGAAATGGGCGGTAGCCGCACGCGGTGCCCATACCGGTCTGAAGTGATGGTATTGTTATTGGGTTTCTGGCGTGATGTGAGAATGCGGCTCCTTGGGGGTTGAAGCTGTGCAACGCATAATCGAAGTCATCAATTTTTTCCGACAGTTCATTTGCCTCCCTGGGCAGGAAAAAGCAATACATAGACTGAGTGTAAGAAGAGAAAAGATAGGACGCCGACATGTATGGTTGAAATGGAATTAGCCAGTTTTCAATTTGACGAGTATAAAGTGCTTCGCGTTATGAGGCGTGCAAAAGAAAATGCACCTTATGCGTGCGCTTATTCTATTTTAAAACATAACTCAAGACTGGACCTGACCGGGCATATATAAAAATAATTCACCTGTTCGTATCGTACCTAGCATATTAAACACCTTGCGCCACCATTACTTACTCGTTACAGCTAGGGGAAGTCTACTTCCTTGCTGCCGAAAATTATAATCGCCAACGATCGCTCCCTTTTCCGCGACTATGATTCATATCGCATTGGAATAGAGGTCATAATAGGGCAGCGTAGTTTAGGTGTAAATGACCGAAGCGACGGTTGTATGCAATGTGCGTAGTTCACACCGCGGTGTACGGCGTCACGTGGGCTGGTACTTGAACGGTCAAGGGCATCTTGGTCGACCCTTGCCAAGGTCGCACCTTTGACCGGGACCCGAATTGTGCGAATCCAACTTACATGGAATACCACTAGATCACTTTAATGTAAACCTTATATCGAGGTAGCTACGGTTGTAACTAGAGTGATGTGACTCGGTATTTAAGACGTTTTGGTGTTTTCGTATTAAGATATCACAAAAATATATAGCCTTGAAGAGTTCCATTGCCTTGTATAATGCGTATGATAATATATAAGGCATAAACGTCTGGAGCCATTACCTGTTTAGT
Source organism: Eumaeus atala (assembly GCA_017140195.1). Classification (NCBI taxonomy): domain Eukaryota; kingdom Metazoa; phylum Arthropoda; class Insecta; order Lepidoptera; family Lycaenidae; genus Eumaeus; species Eumaeus atala. Next base: position 73,483 of record JAFELO010001302.1, on the reverse strand, counting down.
TTCACAAATGTATATCTAAACGTTTTTCCTGCTACAATTTTATCTTAGAGTATTCACTTATGGTTCTTCTTGCATGAGCTTTGTACCGATCACCCATATCCGTCCACCGACGGAGAAAGCGGACGGATATGGGCGTATATGTATACTAGATGCACATCTACACTAATGTTATAAAGGTGCAACGGTTGTTTGTCTGTTTATTTGCATTGAATTGGCTCCGAAATTACTGGATCAAGTAAAAAGCATATTTTATCACTGGAATCCTACATAACCTGTGAAGAACATAAGCTATATAATATTTTCTGAAACGTTTTGATCATTGCGGAAAGTGAATCCTTGTATTATTAGTATTGCTGTTGTTATTAACAACTAGCTGTACCGACAGACGATGTTCTGCCATAAACTGAAGTTGTTGTACTACGAGGCCAAAATAAAAAAATCCTACTTTTTTATATTTTTGTAAATCAATGAATTTTAGTCATATGTCGTGAGTCAGTACGAAGCAAGGACGGACTGTTAGTTTCACATACGGTACTACTTCACGTTAGTTTCACATACGGTACTACTTCACGTTAGTTTCGCATACAGTACTACTTCACGTTAGTTTCACATACAGTACTACTTCACGTTAGTTTCACATACAGTACTACTTCACGTTAGTTTCACATACAGTACTACTTCATGTTCTAGCGATTGTCAAATAACACTTAACAACAGCAACATCAGCACTACTATATATACTAGCCGATGAATGGCTTATATTCGCTTCCACCACAAATTCGCTTCCACCAAAAAAAATGTTCTAATGTTTTTTATTATTTATTCTTCGTGTTTTTTGAAGGAGGCGTAAGTCCAACAGCTGGCGAAAATGGGCCATTGATGATGAATGATGATAGATCTGCCTCTCAGACGTCATGTAAACAGAGTGGATGTGCTAGTGGCCATCTCTTATCGTAGAAGAGTGTAGTTATCATCTTAAAATAGGTGCAATGAAGTCAGTGGAAGTAGAATGATGTTCTTGAAATATCAATCGAGTAGAGAGACTCAAAAGTTAGAATATGTTTCATGTTTATTGTGCTAGGCTTTTAACTGCTGGGGATTATGGTTGGCGATACAGATGCAGACCGACGGAGTCGCTGCGAAGAGTTTTGAACAAAGAGATCGTTGAGAAGGCAATGACTCTCTTACGAGAATCCGCCCCGTGTCACCCGACCGTGGTTTGAATCTTCGCCTCACGCCTCCACTCGCTTTCAGTCTCTTTGCCGCGCGCCTTCTAACCCGCTTTTATTCTCTTCGCCCTCACACTCGCTTTGAGTCACTTCGTCGCGCGCATTCCAACTAGTTTTCAGTCTCTTCACCGCGCGTCTTCTAACCCGCTTTGAGGTTCTTCGCCGCGCGCCATCACACTCGATTTGAGTCTCTTTCGCCGCGCGCCATCTAATTCGCTTTCAGACACTTCGCCGCGCGCCTTCTAACCCTCTTTGAATCTCCTCGCTGCGCGCCTTCACACTCGCTTTGAATCTCTTCGCCGCGTGTCTTCTAACTACCTTTGAATCTCTTCGCCGCGCGTCACGTAACTTGCTTTGCATAATTTCACCGCGCGCCTTCTAACTCTCTTCGCCGCACGCCTCTCGACCGCTTCTCTGACTTGATTTTATCTTGTTGCAAACTAATCTAACCTACTATACATAAAACTTGTTACTAAATTAGTGTCTTGGCCGCTATCCCGTCAGTGTGCACTGACTCTTATTATAACAGACTAATGTAAACGTAAAAAATAACCCGCCATGAATTTAAAGTATTGTTATACTTATATTTAGGAATATTTTATCATATTTCTAAAATACAAGTAAAAAGTTTCATTTTAGAAATATTGGATCATATCACTGTATTGCACCGAAGCCAGGCAGGAGCGATCGTGAACCTTTAAATTCGTCGTCACACCGATATTAGTAAAAATCGTCGCTGCTGCTGTCGCGTTGCGTGCTTTCTCAGAGTCTTGCACCGTCCAACCGCAGTGGGGCGGCTGTAACTTGATCTACGTTTTCTCGGTAATGCGGATGTCTTGGAGCATCGCTAGACACTTGCCATTAGATGACGCGATAGCTCATTGGTCCGCAGTAAACTAACCACAAGTGTTGAACGATAAGAAAACTAGTCTACATTTATATTCAAGGAATATTAAGCTCATAAAACTTATCTCTCCGCGGAACAGATTGTACGGGAGCGCTCGTGTGAACCTTGAGCATTGTAGATAGCTAACGGTAGCTGTGTGGGGTCCTGGGTTCGACTCCAGGTCGGGCGGGCAACTATTACTCAATGTTTTTCAGATTACTCTGATCATACTTTACATTGCCCGGGATTGGAATGTGCCCAAAGTGGCCATAGGCTTGCAGCCTATGACATAATGGGCCTCAGTACCTTGGCTAATCGTGGGTCGAATCGATATTGTCGTATCGCAATCTTTGTCTTGCAAAAAGATAAAGTTTGAAAAGGGGACAAGGCTTAAATCTACTTACGTGTCCACCAAGCCGCATTGCGCTACGTTTAAGGTAGTGTTAGCACTGCAGGGCTATAACTTAGCCTGATTGTTTTGGACAACTTCGACATGGGATACGTCCCACGGTGGGACTTCTTCGCCAAGCCAAAGTCCCCTCGCTTTACTTATTTCATAGTTTTTATGTTACGATCCTCATTTGTATTATAATGGGAGAATGTAACCTGCGATATTTTATGTTATAGCGGGACGTCACTTGTGGGGCGGATCGCATTTATGGGAACATTATATTTGGACTACCGAGTTGAAATTCGCACGGTTTATGGCGCTGCACATCTTCCACACGTGCCATAATCCTCAATTTTAAGGCGGTATAATGTAAGCAGGAGGTACCTCTCCGCTCTTAATGTACGGGTGTCAGCAGTCACCCCACTGTCAGCGCGTACTCCGCGGGCCCGCGTCCCGTGGCACAGCGTGCTCCAGCTCGTACTCCGCGAGCCCGCGCCCCGTGGCGCAACGTGCTCCAGCTCGTACTCCGCGAGCCCGCGCCCCGTGGCGCAACGTGCTCCAGCTCGTACTCCGCGAGCCCGCGCCCCGTGGCGCAACGTGCTCCAGCTCGTTCGTATCTGACCTAGAAAAAGGAAAAAGAAGATTGTAAAAATTATGTTTTGAAACTTAAATATTGTAAAAAGTATATCTGTCATCTTTGACTGTAAGGCTTAATGTGCTCTGCGTTGAAGAAATGTTTCACTCCTTTTTCTCTTCGGCGTGGCTTGGACGACGGATTGATTTAACGATGACGCTGTCTGCCTTCAGCAAATTATAGTTAAATATTTTTATCTTTTCCGCCGTGAACTAAACGTAAAATAAATAAATAAAAATTATATTTCATAAAAAAAGGAGCTCTACTCCTTTTAACTTTTATTTTCCTTTTTATTAAACACTATATTATTCAAATATATGGAATGTAAGAAATGAAGGACAATCAACTCAATGAAGGAAAACAAACAATAATTATGTATAAAGTACCATCCAAGTTGCAGCCGAGAGTCTACCAGATAAGACTTCATACCCTCACCTTTTTACTAACCAATAACAAAAACTCCATTGTTGTTCTTGTAGTATTTTAACTCTGTCCTGGATTGTGAATGTGGAAAGACTAATTGGAATAAATGTATATGAAAGTCTAACTAAACCTCTAATAGTTTCATTACCCCTAATAGTCCTTCTATTTTAACTAATATGGTAACAAGATGAATTGTAATCTATACTTATACCACAGAAAAGCTCCTTGAAAAACTAATATTTGAAATTCATTTCATACGAAATAAGAGCAATGCGCCCGCAAATGTGACTGTCTAATTTTATCGTCCTCGCTCATCTCCCGTAGTACGGAACACCCTCGTGCGCGTCTGGCTCACGCTTGACCGGTAGTTGTGAAGATATTACATATTACAACTGATTACAATACAGCTGGTTCTTATTATATACAAATGTTGGCAACTTATTTGTACACCAAGTGATATTATTTATAATAGCTAATTTGATTATAAAAATGTAAGTATATAATTAACTTTCATTAAAACATACATCGTTGTAAACGCTAAATTCCTAAAGTGTTATTGAAATGTTAAAAATCATGTTTCCGTGGGTCGGTGGCCAACAGACTCGGTGAGCTTCGGGCGCCTCGACAGTGTTACCTGTACCCGACTGCGTCTAAACAAGGGTAGTGTCTTTTGAGCGTATGCATGTATGTATACTGCGATATCCTGAATGTTGTAGGATTTGAGGTCTTGTAGGATTTCAAGGCACGAGCTCTCTTTAAATTTGTCTTAATAATGCGTGTTACACCGGCTACATAAACACCTACTTAATTATAAAATTGAAACTAGTTCCGTCACAGGTTTACTGTGAGATAATTGACACATGTTTGTTTTTATTATTAATAAGTATTAATTGAACTAATTTATATACTTATGTACTTGACGAGAAAAATCTGTCTGCTTTAAATACCTATACTATATTTACAGCAGACGGATTTTATCGTTCTTTCAGGAAAAAATATTTCGGATGCAAAACTGGTCAATGACAAACAAACATCTCAAACTAGATTTGTGTGTCGTGTGAAAGTGTGGGCACATTATAGTGCGTTATATTGATCGAAGTAAACAAACTGAGAGATTTCTTTACTCGTTTTTATTTGTTTTCCTGTTATAATTGGTGACTGTGTTTCTTATTGTTTTACGTAAGGCCCACTGCGTAGATTTGGCACAGATATCGATTACGTTCGGGAATATCAAAAATATTTTTTATATAATAATAATAAATTTTAAACGACCATTAAAACCTTCTGGGGATTGTAGAAGCCCATAAGCATCCGCTTATAAATTATGCAGTACCTTGCCCGCTTCATCATATGGGCCACCGCATTCCTATGCTGGTGTTACGGCAGTGCGAGGTGCCCCGGCCGCGTCGGACGATCAGGCTGCATTACAGCAATGAGCCCTTTTACAACACGCCTGTTTATGTTTCATAATGAGTCAGGTTTAAAAGTACTGCGCAGTTTATATTTGGTGCCATTAAAATAAACTCGAATTATTTTTACACTTAAAACTTTTGCCAACGCGCCTGTTGGCCAGCGGATAGGGAACCACAGGTCGTTGGCATTCGGACTTCTCCACCGGACCTGACGCACGCTTGTGACGCTTCCTGAAAAGTCATACAAGACTCGCTGTTGCTGCATTGCAGCTGAATTAAGCTACGCGACCGCGCCCCTGCGAGGTTCCCCCCTTCGTTCAAATAATACCGACGTAATCTGACAATTCTTTCGCGTTTCATGCGGGTTGTGACAGTCAGGTGGCCCGTGGAGGGGGGGGGGTGGGATTATGAAGTGACGCATGACGCATCTGCATAATCTGTTTTTGGCTGTTAATGGGCGTCGATAGGCATCAACTGCCCGTTTGCTCCCTTGTGCATTAAACTATCACGATGGGTGTACATATAATTTCACTGAAGACAGTTGAAATTAAATAATAGTCTATTGTATATTTATATAATATATATAAGCTGAATTTCGGCTGGAGCGGCATCTGTGGATATATTATAGTGCACACGAGCGTGCGCCGGCGCAAGCGCGCAGATTCCCTCCGACGCCTACTCCGTTAGAGCAGCGATCCTCTATCGGCTGCCTTGGACCTACCTACTATCCGGAGCACCGTAATTTTCCGACTTTAGACTTGATCCGACCGGAAAGTCGAACCCGGGACCTCGCAATCTCTATTTAAACACGTGTACCTCTAGGCAACGAGGTAGTCACGGTTGAATGTAAGCAATGATTAAATCGCTTTTGATTAGCGTAACAAGCGAAAGTCCTCTCACTGTCTCACTCCACCGTAAAGCTTAAAAAGTAAACTTTCATGCACGCATACGGAGTGAAACTCCTCGCAACCTTATTTTTCGTTTTGTTGTGTTGCTAACGTTTTGTTGTGTTGCTAACGTTTTGTTGTGTTGCTAACGTTTTCTCTCGCCTGTCATAGTGTTGCGTATTTTTCTGCCGGACCTTCCTATATGAGAGCAAATAAGCAGTAGGAGTTTGTTGTGTCTATTAAACGACCGCATGAAGATTATACGGATGCTCTGCTCTCCCTCACTATACTACTCGGCGAGCCTCCGGCCACCGGAACGAAACACTAAAGCATACTAAAGCACTGATGTCAGGCATGTGAGCGAAAGCTCGTTACGTCGCTCGTATTGGCCCGATATAGATACAATTTGAATAATTTACATTCTTCACTTTTTGATATTTATTACTACAACAACAACACATCTTCACGCCAAATCCCTAATGAGGTATGCAGATAGAACGGAGCACAAGATAATCCTTTCCTTACATGTTTGCCTTGCCTCCCCATTTCATAATTATCTTCATGCAATTCAAACACGACGGTTGCGAGTTATTGCTACACATATAATATACCTACTATTAGTACCACGCTATTTGCAATAGCGTGGTGGTAAACAGACAATCCAATATCGAAAGAATCTGGCAAATGTTCGTGCCACTGTTGTATTCTAACTGGCGATTTGTCCAATGACTAATCAGGACCCGTAGGCTACAATGACTTATAATGTTTATAACGCTTACACAAATGGCTTAATTTAAATCCTCACGTCGTTTCTGTCCGGCTGGAGGTTGCCGACGATGAGATGGCTCACCGCGCTGGCGTTTTTGTTCGCGGCCCCCGCGCTTTTTGACAACATGATAAGCCGAACAACAAAAACTACGCAGTTCACTTTGGAGTATTTACAGTTCGTCTCCGCGACTTCCGGGTTCGATGCCCGCCTCGGTCTAGATCTCAGCCGTCTCCGTACCAGAGCCTTTCGCTCCACGAGAAGAAAAACAACCATGCCGCCTTGTGCCAGCGTAAAGCGGTACGGTACGGTTTGTTTTATTGACTGCCTCGTGGTGCAGTGGCCGGTGGCTCCGATCGGGCCAAAATTTAAAAAATGCTATCGAGACTCGGCGAGCACTTCGTTTAAGTTCTCGCCGCTTGTGTCGACCTGTGGTCCCAACCAGATAGGGTCGATAGCGAAATCTGTGGAGAGGGGTGCGCGGTGTCTATTTGCGTGCGTGCGTGCGTGCGTGCGTGTGCGTGAGCATGCGTATGTGTGCACTAGTCGATAGTAATATCATGTACTGCTTTTAGATTCTATTCTTGAGCGGGAGGTCCAATCATTAATTTTCTTTAGAGTTAGATTGCTCAGTTTTCTGGTTGTGGTCGGAAGGGTTAATAGTCAAATTGTATCAATAAACCCTTACACAATTGATTGTCATGCACGCATCGGATGGTGTCCACCCGACCGTGCGCAGCTCATTGTCAAGCTATAATTCACCTGTACATATCATTAAGCTGTTATAAGCTTTATGGAGACCCCAGTCACAAACTTCAATCACGCGCCCTAAAAGGGCGCCCAGGAAGACTTATGAACACACTTAACTAAGTACATTGCCCCCTTTTAATACTTAAAGGCACATTAAAAAGAAACTTAACGCCATAACAATTAACGAATTAAAACATGTTTTAGGAGGCAATTATCAAAAATATGCGTTATCTTTATTTGGTATCTCGTGTTAGAGCGCTCATTACGACGTTTGTGCGCCGTGCCCGAAAACTGTGGACATAATGAAGACGTAGAGATATTGACTTTAATACCGAGACATAAACGGCCAAACGGCTGTTATTATTCAATTAAAAATGCCGAGAGAAGTTGTAAAACCTTTGTGTTATGTAACGTGTCTAATGGATGTTGTGATTTGATCACAATTGTGAAGTAACGTTCAGTTTCACACAATTGGACTTTACTTTGGATCATCAAACATGTGACCGACAGTCAGTCGTCGCATATGTTATCTGTTTGGTTTTGTTATGGTTTCCTGATTTTCGTTTGAGTAAATTTATGGGGACGAACGAGAAGTAGGAGGGCACTTCTATCCTCCTCTTCGATAGGCGATGGCAAACTCAAAAAACAAACACACGATGCTCAAGAGGAGCCGTCGGCTATAAAATTAAAAAAGCGGATTATAATGCGAATGTAACGAGAAGTACATACGTGTCAAGGCGAGGCGTATTCAGTCGTAAGAAACAGCCGTCGATCCATTTGTGTAGATGTGAATTTGCTTGCGAGCTTCTCTTATTTAATATCTATCTACTTTTCAGGCGGTCTTTAAATGTAATAATTTCGATTACTTTGTAAATGTCTCACGTGTAAAGACTTAATGAGGCTATGATTTTATAGCGTTGTGTTTCCTGAAGGAGAACCATTATGGTGCAATTATTTTCGGTTCGCGATATGACTCAAACACGGCCACGAGGCCGGCCACGACATACGGCAGTGCGGGCACTGGGCGGCCAGTGGCCAGCGTCCACCTAGTGGGCTGTGGCCGCCGTGATCATACACAAACGCCATTTGGCATTAAAAAAACAATATGAGCGAGACCGCTATTTGTACAGATCGAGTAGTACGTAGATTTAGTATATTTAAGATCCGGAAGAAAGCTTTTATGGGCATCCTGATGTTATCTTAAAAAATCTTCACTTGGCAATATTTTGTGGAGAGAAATTTCGGTCTGTCCTAACAAATTCGGCATTTTTTTTTTATATAGTATAGGATAATCGTAGCATTTTGACGCCTACCGACGCCCATAGACTACCGCATTATTGTTGTCATGCGAATGCCTTGCCTCCTTTCCAACCACTGCCACCTGCGATACAGTTCCTTACTAACACACTTCGTCTCGATGCCGGCGTAATTATCAGTGTACTACAGATGTCGTTCCGTAGACAGTTTCCGTAGGAGAAATTTGGACGAGGCCAGCGCACCTCCTGTGGCCACAGCCCGTGGGAGGTAGGCGAACAATTCGCGCTACACCTTGGCTCGGAGGTGCGATGGTGTACTTGTGTCGCGCGTCCAGTGCACGTGGCGAGTTCAAGGGCAGTGCGGGCGTTGCTCTTGGCTTTGTGCGCGGCCGCGGGTGATGCGGGACACGAGCAGAGTAACTGTGTCATTTCATTTGGCGAGGGTAGACATGAGCGTATACCTACTAGTCTACACAGCAACGGTACCCCGAGATTTTAAACAATTTAGAAAAAATCTTCGTGAAGAACTACCACTTCAAGGCGACTGGATCCAATAATATTCTCATACGTTGGATAGGGCCCGGTCTTGAAATCTTGGGAGGATGTTGTCTGTCAGTCATAGTCACCTACTAGCAAGGTCGTCTGTCTCGTGTAGTTCACTGTTCAGGTAAGTGAGAGCTACCATACCGCGGAGGTGCACAAGTTGAGTCTCGCTACAGTTCAGACGGCTTTTTGCGTACACAGTAGATTTATTCGTTTTGACGGCCCTCGAAATTTATTCTCGAAACTGGCAATTTTCATTTTGATAGCATTACAAGTTAGTGGCGATATCGTTGCAGTTTTTTTAGCAATATTATTCTTTTTAAATCATATTTTTTATATTTATCTATTTTTTGTATGTTTAAAGCGGTGGTCATCTCTGGAACTACAGGTCGGTTTTGAACTTTGGTGGCGGTATACTCCTACAACATTTACAGGTGGTAGTCTGTTGTCTCTTTTCCCCTTAAATATCTGAACTTCAACTCCGTAATGATGACGATCGCTCATTTAAATCTTTGCATCATAAGATAAGCGCACTTACAAGATGCCTGGCGCATTTGTAGAGCTGTGGCAGGCATTCGCGCCCCCATTAATCATTCCGTGTGTCCGTTTACTGACATTCTCGTTATGTTTTTGTGGCGGCGTCGCATTCCTACGGGAGCTGGGATATTTAGACGCGCCTCGTCCACACTGAGGCTGCAAATCGACATGGCACTTTTTATAGTGTAGGGGGACAAAAGAGAAGTCGGAGTCTTTCAGGGACTACCGACGCCCTTGAACATCAGCGTAATAATGCCGACGCGTTACCCTCCTTTCCAACTTCCCC
>JAFELO010001302.1:29041-54255 GCA_017140195.1 Eumaeus atala | reverse complement strand
TTTGCGTTGAATAAACTACTGGACTGACTCGACTTTGCCTATGTCTGTAATAAAACATACAAAAGAACACACCACGGGACAGGGCTGACGTGGTGTCACAAGAACACACCACGGGACAGGGCTGACGTGGTGTCACAAGTCCATAGATATCATTATTACTATTGTTATAATTTTACACGGAATTTTCCTAAACCGACAGTTGGTTGTATGTAAGTTATAGTCCTTAAAGCGATTACTGCTCACAAATTACTTCTTCTGTAATAAAGATAGCAGATAGTAAGTGTGCAGGTATTTTATACGCTACGATACGTAGTGCGCGCAGGTGCTTTATCAGAGATCGACAACTCGTCGTGTGAGTGCTTGTATAATACGCCACGTATTGTACGGACAAGAGTACGCGGTACATAATCGAAGCCGATACGTGAGAGAACGACGTATCTACGTGACGAGAATGAAAACTACGTGTAGATAAGTCAGTGGGTGCAAACCGTCGCGGCTGCGGTGACTACTTCATAATGTGTGCCTATAGGGCCTTGAGCTAGTCTGGACGAGGCATGTGTAGTCCAGTCCCTTTTGTACGAGGAAGCGCACGGACACCATATCTCGAGCGACCACGGTGAGGGGGGGGGGGAGTTGTCCTCGGTCGCGCCACCACAAGTCAGCAATCGTTATGTCTCTATAGTCTTTGGTGTTGTGTGGAAAATTTCCTTTATCGAGAGTCCCACTCTAGGCATTTCTGAATAAAGTAGATTAAGCCGATAAATGTTTGGTCTGATTGGTGAATCCTCTCCGGTGGATAGCCGCTTAAGCACGCCACTAGATCAACAAGGTACACAGTCACAACACAACTCAAACATGTAGGAATGCAGCTCCCATCAAAGTCACGACCGCCGATTGCTTCATGAGTTATCCTTGTACAATTCGCATTCCGTTCCACTGAGGGTGTTGACATACTTTAACATTTGTGACACGTTCCAAATTGATCTGTTGTTCACTGGCTGATGATGTTGACTGGACCAACGAGCTACAACACATTCGCGTTCATAGTGAAGTTTCAGTATCTGCCAGACTGCCAAACATTTAGAGTATGTGCCAGACTGCCAAACATTTAGAGTATGTGCCAGACTGCCAAACATTTAGAGTATCTGCCAAACTGCCAAACATTTAGAGTATGTGCCAGACTGCCAAACATTTAGAGTTTTTTTCAGTAGAATAAGGGGAGAATAAGGGGACAAACGATCAATCGGAGCCTTTTTACGACTACTTGCCGCCCATGAACATGCATATAATTACTATGCCGATGCGTTGCTCTCCTTCTGCCCCTCCCCAATAGGCCACCGGCTACTCACAAACCGCACGAAACGCGACACTACGGATGTCACTTTACGGCGGTACTATGTAAGCGAGGGGTATCTCCCCGGTCGTGCCGGCCCAATGCCGTTGCATAGGTGGATGTAGTGTCATGCACTATGCAGCATGGCACTATCCCTTCCTAAACTGATGTTATAAGGATGAAATATTTGACTGTATTCAATACAAAAAAACATTGTTTGTATTGAATACGCCCGTAACTACTGGACCGACTCTAACAAGACACTTACCACTGGAAGTTTACATTGAATACGCCCGTAACTACTGGACCGACTCTAACAAGACACTTACCACTGGAAGTTTACATTTTCTTTCATGTACTCAAGCTATATAATATTTTCTAAACGTTTTCATACTGAAAGGGGTGAAAAATATATCAAAGTAAATTCTTACATATTTCCAGAAATGGTACCAGTTGTTTCGACAGACGTTCTCTCGTAAATTGAATTAGTAGTCGTGTATTTCCACAAGGCCGAATTCCATGAATTATTCCATTATTTTGTAAAATGTCCGTGCGAAGCCGGGGCTATCCGTGCGACGATTACTAGTATTTACATTTTTTTGACTCCTACCGAGGAAGCAAAGGACATTATTATCTTCACACAAACACGTCAGTCGTGAAGACTTGACACTGCCCTCAATACCCAGTAGATACCAATCAAATGGTTACATGACTAAATGTGTTACATAAGTGATCCTTGGTTGATGTCGGTTATGTAACGCCACGTCCACCGCCCTGCGCGGCCCGCGGAGTGTCGGGCGGAGCGCCGGTAGTGTACGGTTTCATTAGGATGGCGCTGACCCCTCTCCGCCGCGCGGTATATCTGCCCGTGCCAGTGGAAGTGGACGGTATTGATGTAGCGATGATATAATTGTGTCGTTCTTGATTTACACCTGTTCGCGTCGCGTCCAGGTAAAGGGGAATGGAACTACCTTTGATAAGGATTGCGACACATGACTGTCTGTTCTCTGTGCTTCATCTGGGGGGTAGATGTTATGAGTTGTTGTTGAAATGTTTAGGTCCTACGTAGCCGTAGACGTAGTTTAGTCCGTAGTACGGTGTGTGGATGTGTGCCTGTGACTTTCGTAAGCTTTCATAAAGTTCATATCCAAGAGCACCAACGAACGGTAGACCACTGTGACAGACGGCTATCACCTCCCGCTTGTAAAGAGTGAGCGAGATGTTGTACACCGTTCCTGCCGGCCCGATGGGGCTGCTGCACACCTCTTACTGATTCTTCTTTAAATATTACGTTGTTTGCCCGCAGGTGCACCACTCCGGTCGACAATGTAAGGTTGTTGCTTTATAATTACTTTGTTCCATGCTTACTTGTAAGCTAAGGTTAAAATTAATAAATAAATTGTATGAACTACCCATGGTGGGAAAGGGTGAATGAGGGCAACTCATTTACATAACCTTTGATTGATATGCAAATGTTAATCAGCGTAGGTAGACAATAAAATTTCCGACTGCTCGTCTCGGCATGCTGTAAAAATAATCAATTGTTGGACTGCATATAACGAGGGAGACTTCCACGTACCGCCTTGTTTCTGTAAGATGTAGAGAGGAACAAAATATAGCATTGTTTTACTGTCAACGGCTGATCGTGATCAAGGAATCCCTTTAATTCGCGTTCATATCAAGAATAGCGACGGCAGTGGGTTAAAATAATGTTGACTCCAGTTCCCCTTGAACTGTGACGTACGGAGCTAAGGGCTCGTACACGTAGACACGATACGACGCTGCGTCGCACTGCATCGTGCGCCATGCCCCGGCTCCCGGCTTTTAGTAATTCTGTGCCGAGCAAACATATATCACAACGTCCTACGATACACGGCACGACTTCTCAGGATCCAACTTCAAGACTTCGTTCTTAAAGTGACTCTTGTTCTTCAGTTAGGTATGTATACAGTATCCCTAGAACATTTCTGTTTCTTCTGTATTCATCGAAACATCCGCAGAAGGAGAACTTAGTGCGGTCTATACATCGACATCAGTTTCAGCGCCGTATCACTGTACAGTGACGTCGAAGGTACCGTGACATGTCTTATATAAATACAGGTACAACCGCGTGATCGAAGCTATTTGGTGACTACCAAAACCCATTAAGACGCGTAAGATGTTTGCGGTAGGTAGCACTAGGTCTGACTGCAGCTGCAATGTCGTGTCACTTGGTGTCGCTTGTCGTAGGTCGCTACAAGTCTGTGTGTAAGCGCCCTACGATAGGCACATGTCTGTCTAATTCATTTAGTTTTTTCCATTCATAAATTCCGATGATATGATGTTTATCGCGGGTCGTCGCGGAAGGCGGGTTATCGTGCCGCGGTCGATAGCGACACTAGGAAGCGGATAGATTCCACGTCCCAACTACAGATGGTAGAATAAACTGTAATATGTGATAAACCCGTGACCCTCTGTCCTCCACTTGTTGATAACGCCTAATGTTACAAATTGTTCCTTCGGTGACATGTTACATCAGCGTGTTATTGTTAACTCATCAAAAAGTAATCCGTGGACCACAGAACAGCTTGTGTCGTCATTTAATTGTCGGCATCTGCAGTATGTCTTCATCATTCGGTAGCGGTACGCTCCGACCGATTCCGGCACACCCTGCGGCACCGGGCTGCTGGCCGGTGACAGAGATAAATAATTTTTCCTGAGTAAAAAAAAAGAACAACGGAAATGATGTTTCCGTTGCTCTCAAACTCGATGAAGCTTCACATTCGTTTGCGCGCGTGGGTAAAAAACTTTCCGTAGGCGCGTATCTTATCCGTTATCGCGAGAGCGCACACAGCCTGCCCTTCTCTAGGGTACGTCCTTATCAGCTATCTGTCTGATAAGCGGGTCGATGGAGTCAATACTCCTCGATGCCCCATCACGGGACACTGGTGGTCGCCCGCGACTAGGCTCGTTAGTACCCGTCTCATACCTACGACGGTAGAGGGACCAAGGTCGATGCGTGCGCTAGTGTCCCCATCGTGCTTGGCCGGTTCGGCTAAAATACTACGAAATCACGGCCTTTTAAACAGTTAATTTATAGTATAGATGTAAACGTACGGTGCGTTTTGGTGACTATATCGACGCACGTAAATATCCGCACGGCCAGATGTTATCGAAGACGTTCCTCACCTGCACTCCATGCCCCACAAACGAGTCGCGATACGATACACGCCGATACCAAATACCTTCGCAGTTATGTTGGCCTAAAAGGGCTGCAATGGGACACTGGCAGGCACTAATATCAACACCATTAGCCCAAATGGAATTGTCCGAACGTCGCAACTCGTGTTTTGTTAAATTAGTCTCGCGTCGCCGGTGTCGGTTTTTGTCCCGTCACGTGAAGCAGGATCAATTCACGGCGTCACGCCATCCCGCCTCCGTCCCGAATTCATTAAAAACGCATCAGGGTCGATATCTGGGATTTAAAGTGGTGTTTTAGGTAACGAGGTTGACAGGCGTCATAGTGAACGCGATGGTATACCTGCGATGCGCAGCGTGGTGCGTGTAAAGGGTGGTGTACCGGATCGCTCGGTGGGCCCCGTTATCGATAGAAACATGCACTCTTTCCATGGGGAAATTCTTCACTGCCAAACGTATGTGTTTTATTTTAGGGACTTCAAATTGTCATAGCGTTTATAGCAAGCTGTGCTCTCTGAAACTGACTATAAATCACAATAAGATTAAAATCGGAATATAATAAAAAGATACACCTGTGCCGAAGTTTTGATACCTTTTTCATAAAGAATATGGCTCCCGCACTCCGTTATAGGTAACACCACACCAAACCATCACTGGAGTCCGCTAATGCCCAATAATAAAAACGAAAACATAAACGAAGTAACAATATTAAAGGACTCCTACTTTAGGGTAAATAATGTTATGGACCTTAACACAATTGTAGGTGATATGGCTGCAAAGGTGATGATGACGAATAAACGATATCTATCGAGCAAAGTCCAAGATCAGCAACGAGACGCGGGACAGTGATAGTCGGTGACAGGGTATATGTTAATTATTTATATGTCATCTGCAGGCCATTGAAACGTGAGTCATGGGTGCCAGACCCGTGGACTTGGAGGAAGTGACGTCATTCCATAAAGGACTTTGACACAGCTGAGATGTTTTATGGATTACGCGAAATGTGATTAGGTTTAATTTCAAAGAATGAACACCCGATATGGCGGCGAATGGGGCATTTGCTTCTATATCACTGGAAATGGAGAGCATCGGGCTCGCCATCTGGTGTGTGTCATCGAAGACAAACTTGACGAACACTAAGATGATTTGTGGTCCCATGAAAACGCATTATTTTAAAGTATAAAGGGATAATTTAATAGTTGGAAACTCGTTAGGATAAATCAAATTATTATTATGTATAAACGTTGCCCTTCTTGCATCCTTCCAGCAACCACATGAAACTTGACGGCATAGCTTTACGTCACGCCGGTATAACGTGAGTGACCCCAGCGCTGAGTTCATGCAGCATGGTATGTTGTGTGCAATATTCATATCAGTACGCTAGGCGTGCATTCTCGCTCGCACAAGGCCGCGTGCCACCTGCCGGCTGCGGCCGACGGCAGCAGCTAGAGACTGATGCGGTTGTACGCAGACACACGCAAGCACCCGCCGGGCGCTGAGTGTCGACCCACTAGACGACTATCCAGTTCAGCCGTCCATTGAATGTTACTTCTCGCCTAAAGGGACGAGCCGTCCCGACCGGAAACCAATTTTTTCTAGTAGTAAATATAGCCTATGTTATTCCAAGAAAATGTAGGCTTTTATGGAGAAGTAGTTTAGAAAATATCAATGCTTTAGTTTGTTTTGAATTTCCTCATAGCAAAAATACAAATCTACAGTGTAGCAGACTGGTATGATTTTTTTTCCTTTGTTGATGTGGGGAAAGCATTCATGCGCCAACACCGGCCCTGGGTCTGGGTGTGGCACGTTACAGTGCCGAATACCCAATGCAACTACACTGGGCGTAGTGTAGTTGCATTGGGTATTCGGCACCCTTGGTTCAATTAGCTTTGCCTAAGGTGTCTGTTCTACCTCTGGCCACTGAGCCTCACCGCCACGACAAGGCTTGGTATTTGTATAATCCTGCCCGGACATTGCTAACACTGATTAACTAACAAGAAAGTTGTTTGACTTTACTTTCGTCTATTAAGCAAGGTAAACGTATTAACCTTTTTCTTTCTTTTCTGTCTGTTGTAATGTGTTTAGAATTCTCACAAGACGTTTGTTTTTTTACAAGTTTTTTTGGGAAATTATCTTTCATTGCGGATTTTTGATTAAGTTGTTTTTCGCGCCGGGAGACCCGACAGAGTCACGCTCTTGTTAATTTGTATATTATAAAGGGGCTAACGAAAACTCGGAGCCTTTGCGTGACTACCACCGATCCCCAGAAACATCCGCGTAGAGGGATATAGCATACCCAGCGAAATGTCAGAATTCAATGTAACATGAAGGTTTCATCAGGAATAGGGAATGTCATTGCGCGTTTATAACCTACGCTTGTACAGTACGTCTCGCGTCCCCCTCGAACCACCGGGCGGGCAGAATGGCGCGGGGAGGGGGGGGGACAGCGGATACGTCACGTGCCCGCTCGTGACGTATCCGCATGTGATTCAATTGGCGGCGCCTGCGCGGCACACCGAGCGTGAGCACCAACAGAACAGACATGTTGTTGTTAACCCTTGATTGGGTGGAAATTTTGTTTTAGGGTTCTGTGCCTAGAAAACCTATAAACAAGGGTTGACTTGGTATCACTTTGTCGTCCGTCTGTCTGTCCTGATATAAAGAGCACTTCCAGGTGTCTTACAATGGACATAAAGACGTAAATTAGAATCTTGATACTTTACAGTTGTATCACAAGTGAAATCATTTGTGACTAAAACGAGAGCTTACGCCCGCAAGTGTACGTTTTTCCACTTTTATAAGCCGCACCTTCAGTTGCCATGGAACCCGCGATACGCGAGTAAGACTAGCTACCTGGCCGGTGTTTCTGTTACAGCATAAAAGATTTTACTTATTTTATTGCAACAAAATAAAAGCCATTTACAATATAGTTACGGTGTATCAAAAGCCCACCAGAGTTCATCCGTTCACCGATGTAAACCAGCAGTTGGGGTTTCGTGGTGACTACGTCCATGAACATCCCTATAAAAATATGCAGATGTCACCCCATCACCCCATCCGCGCCGTACGAAATGCGGCAGCACAGCTTACACTGACCGTCGTGGCTGATATGTGCAGCCGCGAGGTACTTGTACCTCGCGGCTGCAGTAATGGTTTCTTCCAAAATTGTAGATCAAACAATACCACTCACAGGTTTAAAGAAATTTAAATATAGACATGTGTAATACGCACTTCCTACGCCTCCTATGTTCTTCTTATAGAATTAGTTGCGGGTTGCAAGGCATTTTTTGGCATTCACTCGGGCTTCCTGCGATCATATGTACACAGGAGTAGTAGCGGTAGAAAATGTGATGGGGATCCGATTCAAAAAATTTTAGACGTTTATAATAGGTTTCGGCTTCTACTTGCTATTCGAGCAAGTTTCGCCTGAATAAACATTATGCATGTACCGGTCGAAAATACGATGAGTCACCGGTGGGAAAACCACGTTTAGTTCGTGTGGGTAATATTTCGGAAGATTATAACTACATGTAGTGCTCGATCAAGAAGACCATTGCCAGGGGTCGGTCATCATTGTTACAGCCCACCACTAGATATCTTCATTAATTCATTAAAAAATTAGAATTCCAATGATGGTCAAAAATTGTATGTCAGCGCCGACAGGCGACACGAGTTTACTCGAATGGATATGATCCTGTAGCGACAGGTGCATGAGAGACGAGCGCTACGCCGATGATACGTGCGAATTCACACGACGATGTTCCACATGATTTTTCTATTCTAATTTTTGTATATCGCGCGCCTCACGTTCTTCCTTGAGTCAGTTTTAAAGACATTTTGATTTTGGTAGAAGTATCAGGTAGTGAGATCCTACCGCCTGTTAAAGTGGCAAACCCTCCCTGCTGCAGGTCATAAGGTCCCGGTGTCTACTCTCTGGTCACACCACTGCACTACCATTGATATTTTTCAGTTTCGGTCGTCCGCCTGCCGTCCGTCTGCGCCTGGGTTCTCTCCGATCGTGTCCGATTGACGTCCCAACGGAAGAGAGGATTGAGGGAATCATAGTGCCCTTGTGCAAGGGGGACAAGGGCGCTATAATTCTATAACATAGCCTAATCCTGCATAGATTGCTAACAGGAATGGCCGCAGTAGTCCAAATTAGGTGGAAACAAATAATTAAATTATATCCTATACACAACTTGGAAGAGTGTGGTTCAATAAGTGGCCCCCGAGCACAGTGGCAGCGCAGCCGACTCCTCGGTGCGTGCGCGAGTGTGTACTCATCATCATCTCTCCTATTCGTCTTTCGTATGGACAATATACTAGCGGTTTTTGCGTATACAAGTCGCTTTATCTAACTATGTACTAGCATCGGCCCGCGGCTTCACCGGCGTATCTCCATTTCACTTGATCGCAGTGTTATGGTATACAGACCTTATATGTTTTCTCAGAGACGGACCTATAAGTATGTAGAACCGAAACAATTTTGCAAACTTGACCAGCACGAGACCAGCAGATCATATAAACTCTTAGATTTTTACTGTTAAATATTGATGATCTCCTGTCCAAAGTCAACTGGCATATATTTTAAGATGTGCCATTCCTTCTTTGCCGAGAAGTTGTGGCGGCGCGACCTAGGCGATGCAGCAATGGCTGTACATAGCAAATAGTGATAATGACAGGGAATCATCTGACACTAGTCGCCCTTCACGTCTTCTGTGAGTCAAGGTCGGCAATTGTGGCCCATCCACTGTCCGCCGCGCTCTCGAGACACCAGCATCTGCCCGCGCTGTGAACACTCAATAATGAACTGCTCTTAATGCGATGTGGAAAGACAATTGCCACACAGGGAATAGTGGACAAGACCAGGGCTTTTGTAGCGTAAGGATTTAAACAACTTTTGGCAACTATAAAGATCCGCAAAAACAAATACTTTGTTATGCTTCCCTGTGTGCGTGAGTGTTACCAGGTCGTGGCCGCCTGATTCAGAAGCAATGCAGCAAGCCGTTGTCTCTTAAGTATAAGAAAGATTGATTTTTGTAGCGGTCTGAAATAAAACGGTACGAAACTGCATACATATACAAGTCATGGTCCGAAGAGTTTAACGAGTAGTATAGATAAATGTACACGCATGATGAAATATTCCCGTTGCAGATTATCCCAGACAGCCACCCTTCAATATGGAGCGGAAATGGCTATATATAAAACATGACTGTCCCGTCTGCGTATAAGTTGCGCGATTTCAATACGGCAAAAACGGAATGTCTGTCGCCCTGGGAGTGTCATAGCTAGTTGGAATTGTTCTGTACTTTAGAAAGGCGCGATTTTCTCCGCCGCGCTCGTAAATAAGGAGCCTCGCAAGTGACCCTGGAGATGGCTCCCCGTACTCCTTTGTGTCACCGTCACCTGCCGGCTACCCGACCGGATCGCACGACCCATTTCAGCATCACAATGCGGTCGGCTCATAGTTGTAGCACCAGAGTCTATCTGCATAGAGTTAAAAGTGGCGTGCCCGTAGCGACAGGATGGGAAAATGAGATGCTGTGTAATTTGGCCTCACAATACAATAATCGTTGGTCGGTAATTGCGTCGGCATCCGGCAGCGCCGTGAGCCGCCCGCGAGGCCGACTTATCGCGACCAGTTCCACGCGGAGACATATCGGCTTTCTTTAATACATGCAACTGTTGTGCCGTTTATTCATTCGCCATTCACTTGCGGCATGAGTATTTTGAATTTCATTCTTCTTTTGGAAAACTTAATCGTGTGCTTATGACCTTCAGCGCTGATGTTAACGAGCACCAAAACACATGATCGTACGACTACATGAAGTGCCTGTCGGTGTCCAAGTCTTCGAGTGAGCGATGCTGTTACGAACTGTTGAGCTAAGCCCAGCTGTAGTGTCGGAGCCGGTGGTACATGACTGTATCCAACGTTCAATATGTAGTGTTGTTGTGAAGTCTAAATATGTGAAGTGCCTGTGTGTTACGAACTGTTGAGCTAAGCCCAGCTGTAGTGTCGGAGCCGGTGGTACATGACTGTATCCAACGTTCAATATGTAGTGTTGTTGTGAAGTCTAAATATGTGAAGTGCCTGTGTGTTATGAACTGTTGAGCTAAGCCCAGCTGTAGTGTCGGAGCCGGTGGTACATGACTGTATCCAACGTTCAATATTCCGATGCTCTTGTCGGCGAACTTCGCTGGCTCAGTAACCTGAAGTTGATCTTGGCCCTAACGAGGGCTTTCCGTATTTTTTCAAATTAATTTTATTCGATAGGGTTGCCTGTGTTGCCTGAGAGTGTGAAGACATTTTATTGTATACTATGTATATAGCACTGCCTGTCCTGGCTTACCGCGGTTGTTTCACGACACGCTCTAAAAATTCATAGATTTACATTATAAATTTCATTCTATCAAGACAGCTGTTTGTGAATAATTTCTAAAACTATAATAAAGATTTACTTTGATATTATTTTCATGGTTATTTTAACGTTTTTATCATTATATATTTCATAATGATAAAAACGTTTTAGAAAGTGTTATGTAAATATTTTTCAAACCAGCATAGTAGTCCCGGAGCGTATTAATTCAGTGTAAACGAACAAAGAAACAAAGAATCAAATTTATTATAATACTAGTATATGCGATATGATTGTAAGATTTAGTAAAATATTCATGATATACCCTCGGAAACTGAAGCTAAAGTAGGGCGGGGCTTAAGTATAACATGAAGTTTGTGAGACGAGCGCGATTGCATGGCGATCGGCGGATGGCGGTTATAGGATGTTTTTTAGGGCCGGAAGTGTATAGACGTCGGGGGGCGCTGTCGGAGGTGGCTCGTGACAGGCAGATAAGCGACAACAAAACCCCCCCACCGGCCGCGCCGAGCTCAGAGCCGCTCCGACACGCAACGCTAAGGTAGCTGAGGCAGGCGCAGGTCAAGCTTTTGGTGGTGATATGCAGTGGTAAATAAGCAGCCTGTATCTGCTACACTGTTATTTACAAATTATATATTACACATTTTATCGATTAACGAATCCGGTATTTCTCTGATGTTTTCCTTCAACATAAGAGCACTTACAAAATGTGTTTAGACTAGAAAACTTGTTGATACATGGCTGGGATTGAACCTGGACCATCCGAGTGGAAGTGCTATAATCGCTATACCACTGGGGCTGTGCTCTTGTACAACACAACAAGTCCCATGAGATTGCAGATGGACACCCTTTTAATGTGCTCCCATACAGTCTGAAGGTACGCCGATAAACTTGTGCATCGTTCTAAAGACGACATTAAAACCTTTTTTATGGGTGTTGGGCGTGGGACGGGCGAAGATGCCGGATATCCTGCTGCAGTTACACTAGTGAAGCTATACATAATCGGTCGCGTAGATCAGATCAACAGACTTTTAAATTACAATAATATTACTCTTACTGATTTTATCGCGGGTTATTTAAATATTTTACTAGGATTGACGTTTTAGGAGCTTTGCGTTGCGTCCATGGTCACGGGTAGACTGTGGAAACGTCGGGTTCATTAAATAAAACGCTATAAAGGCCGTTGAAGTAGTTTTATTGTGGCCGGCAGGTGATGGTGACCCAAAGGAGTAAAACGAGCCTTCTCCAGGGCCACCTGCGAGGCTCCTGATTTACGAGCGTGGCGGAGAAAATTTTCTAAAGTACAAAACAATTCGAACTAGTTATGACACTCACAGTGCGACAGACATTCCGTCTTTGTGGTATTGAAATCGCGCAACTTATATACAGACGGGACAGTCATGATTTATATATACGCATTTCCGTTCCATATTGAAGGAACATTTCATCATGCGTTTCTATCTATCGTATCTATCGTTATCTATACTACTCGTTAAACCCTTCGGACCATGACTTGTATAGGTATGCAGTTTGGTTCTGTTTTGTTCCAGACCGCTACAAAAATCTATTGTTATTATACTTAAGCGACAGTGCCTTGCTGCATTGCTAGGCAACACTCACACACTCTCTGCGTTCCATGACAGTTTTGTGGTACATTTTATCGCGGTTTATTTGAACATGTTACTAGAACCGAAATTCAGAAGCTTTGCAGCGATCGTGGTGTGACCACTGATGAACTGTGGAAACGTCGGGTTAATTACATAATTGAATAAACCGCGATAGAATCCGTAATAGTCATTTTAGACATCAATAAACCTTTAAGTGCTAGTCATAGTTACCTCGCTAATGCGATAACCCGCGATGTAACAGGTTGGCTGTCTCCTTTATTGAGTTTTGGCGTTAGTGAGTTGCCGGTGGCTTGTTGTAGGGGAGAAAGGAATTAGGTTTTTGTTTTTGCCCATGGCGTATAAGCATAATCAATCTTAGTTATAAAAAAGTCGTATCACGGACGATATAAAGTTAAGCGATAACGGTTCCCTGATTGGTCTGTATTCACAACACTTCCCCTACATTCTATCCTGTAATAATTTTTGTGCATGTCATGCGGCCCCTCGTTTGTCCCTTACACTGTACTAAACAAAAGACTACGCTTGGATGCAGACTGATGTCGTGCGCAGACGCCTACCGCCACATCACCTGTCGCCGTAGATGGGACTGCCAGCAGCCATCTATCCATAATGTCAGCGTGGAGCTAAAATACGTAGCGTTGATACTCAATAAAAAACTAATAGTGGGACCGGTGCGATAAAAAACAGATCGTTTTATTTGTGTCCGTACGACGGACTAAGATGAAAGATTCAATCACGGCCGACCACTTCCGAGAGCCGTCGCTTTTTTACCAACACTCTATAGGTTTCAGTGGCGTGATTGCGTCTTGAAAACTCGTGCTTTTTAGTTGCGTTTTTATCACGAGATGGACGGAGTTAGACATCCGTCTAATTAATTAATAATTAATCTATCCAGATTACAGCGTAATTTCATTATCGTAGTACTTCCCCAAATCGATTGAAAAAAACAAGCGTCAGTGTATGGAGAGGAAAAGTTCAACCGAGTGTTTCCGTTATTCCGATATTCTGAATCTAATCATATAGACCAGGAGTACATCTGCAGGGTTCTGCAGGTCTGCAGTCAGGCATCAGACTTTTCGGTTCACCCATTATATTGTAAATAAAAGGTGTTTAAGCTTTTGGGTAGTTAACGAAGTTATTCGTTTGTTTTCCAACACTATAAAGTAACACAATTATATTAAGGGTTTCCATAAAAATCTACGTGTAATCGTTACGGCTGTTGCCAACAGGTCCGTATTGATCACAAACGTAATTACCACGTTAAGTTAAGGGGAGGGACCACCCCCCGGGCCCAATTACGGAGAACGTAGTATGGATTATGTAACGTAGGACTTAAAACTTGAAGCTTTATTGATGACAGTTGTTTTAATGCTGTTTCGTCATGATTACCGGCTAAAGTCGAATTTCCTGACATAAAAAAAACTGGGCTAACCTGAGAACGTGGTGGATTTAGGTGATCGGTGTTCGACACACCCCTCCGCACTATCAAGAGAAGCAAATTCGACAAATAGGCCATTGGTCTTAGAATCCGATGAAACAGACCCAAGTCAACCGCCGATGAGCCACATAAAAACCTGAGGAAACACAGGACAGTATAGCTGTGATCATATGATCGAAAGGCGCCTCCCTAGCCGTGCCAGCACAGTTCGGCTGCGACACCCAATAGCATTACATCTTATTCTGATATAAAAATATTTCTCTACCCTAATAAACTTATTGTTCCCTTGGGACAGATTATACGCGGATGGAACCGGAGTAGTGGTATAAAACAAACAAACGTGTTATAAACCGTTTACAATGTTCGGTCCCATGGTCCTTCCATAGCAATAAAAATGTGTATGGGATAATAGCACGACTAATTGTTTGGCTCATTGCAATCAGGCGGCAATCAAATGAGGAGAATTGACATATTCAGATATAAGCCACCATAAATATTACATTTGAGCCCATTCATTTTTTACCGCCACTCGCATGTGAGATTACGCCATACAATGTGAAATTGTGTTCACTCAACACTGCGTCGTCCATCCTCATTACACTTCTGCTACAGAGGTGTCGGTTGAAAGAAAACCAGCGGTGTATTGTGTGGTTGAGGATAATCGTTGTAGCTTCAGCTAAATTAGAGATGCTTTAACATCGCGAGTGTTAAGTGGATGCTATTTTTTCTACGAGCGTTATAGATGGGCTTTCTTTAAAGACCACCTCGCGGATGACACGTCGATGATTGAGGGACTTCATGAATGGATGGGATGGTGCTTTGTCTGTCTAACGGCGGTTCACAGTTACTTAGAGGAAGGCGGTCTCGTTTTCGGTTTACAATTTCACGTTTTTTTAAATATCACTTAGTAGCCATTTTTATATTTTTGTCGACTTTCCGTTCGTTTATTTTTATTCCCAAAAAACGTGACTTTTACAATTTTGTAATGTCAGCGAATGTGGCTCGACACTTCAATTTTTATAGTGCGTCTTACACTTCTTATATTTTCATTAATTTAAGACTTGTGTTGCTGATACCACTTAGCAGACTATAATATAATACGTTTGTTTGCTAGTTGCGCCCCGCGGTTTCACACGCGTCAGTAACACATGCACAGATCTGATCTGATAAATATTGGTCAAGTCGTTTCGGAGAATTTCCTCCACAAACAGATTACTATACTATATGAGATTAGATTATTTTATGCTAAATTTCAAGCACCTCTTCTTAAATACGGGATTATTCGCGCACATGTCATGGAAATCAAACCCCATACACACACATAACACCCGCCTGGCGCCCATGCGTCAAAAGATTAACATGCACAAAGGTTTTAGTTGTGTATGCAAATGTATTGTCGTGGATGTGGTAACGGGTGGCGCGGGTCAACGCGAGGCCGCGGCTGCGGGTCGCGTGCGCGTCGCGCCCTGACCTCAGGAGCCCCGATGGATGGATGGAGCGTGGATAAGGTTTTGTTCCAAATAAGTATTACGGAGTAATGCTCATAGTTCGTAGTCGCGAAAGTATGCTAACGGTTTCCTATTTCTCCGTGCCCAGAGGGGACGCTGGGCACGGAGAAACAGGTGTTATTATCACAGAGTACCCCCGAGTCACCTGCGGGGCTAAAATCATTTTCGAATGTAAATGAAAAGGTAAGTAAGGTCTTCATGCTCGATGTCATTGATTTGATTTAGCCAGTCAGCATCTACACGTCCACTGCAGCATACAGGCCTCTTAAAATTATCTAGAGGCCTGTGAGGCCACTCACGGGCCTCTAGATAATTCTTTGTCTTCTTCTTCTAGCAATACCTAACCCGGTCCGGTGAATGCACGGAGAAGGTCGAACAGATGAAATGACCGTCTCCGTGCCGTTTATGTCCTAAATGCGACGTCCCTGAATCTAGAAAGGGAAAGTGCTGACGGATCTATGATACAAACTTTAGATTGTAGTGTAATTAGTACTTCAACTGTAAGCGGAAAAGACTGAAGACAAGAAGGAGTAAATGAGCCTTTTAATTGTGACAATTTATTTCTATACAAAGGAGTCACGTCGGGGTATAAAGAACTGTTAAGGGTTTAGTCACTCTTTTAAATACATTATTTAATAGTCGTCTCTCCACATTCACAATCCAGAACAAACTCAAAATAGTAAAAGAAACAAATAATGGAATGAATACAGTTTTTAATAAGGGCTTGTGAAAAGTTAGGGAACACAGGGGCACTACTGAAGGCGCTTCAAATAGCGCCTCTTTCGTGCCCGCATTCGTCGTGGGCGAGGGAGGCCGCGTCGGCAGCCTCCTCTCTCGCCCGCTCGTCAGCTTCCTTCTGGGACGTAACGGTCTCACAGAAGGAAGCCATCGCCTGGTAGGACTCGTTGCTGCCGAGCATCGCGGCGATGATGCTTGACTTTGATAAGTTCCTTCCGACAATTGATATGAGATCGTGATGCATCGCCGCCCATCTCCTTGGCACACATCGAGGGTGTGCTGGGCCGAGTCCACCACCGCGTCACAATCGTGACAACGAGTCGTCGGCTCCCTGCGGGCCGTCTTACGCAGATACTCACCGAAGCAACCGTGCCCGGTGAGCACCTGCGTCAGACGGAAGGTGAGGGGTTTGCGCCTACGGCGCATCCACCACTGGAGGACCGGGCGCAAGGCAGCCCTTATCTCTCTACCGTACGACTGCCGCGCAAGGTCCTCCTCCCATCTTTGCATTAATGCCCTAACCGGTGAATCCGTAGGATCGCGTCATGCGTGAGGTTCAGGCCGAGAGCTCTCCTATCCGAGACATAGGAGCAGCTCTCGGCAAGAACCTCCGCCACGAGTTTCCACGGAGTATCACCAGCTAGAACTGTCGCTGCAGCCCACGAAACCGTACGGTAACCCCGAATCGACCTCACCGCGTCGCAGAGCGCAGATGGGCCTTATTTCTCGCAGTGAGACGATCCGCCCAAACTGGAGCACCGTACGTCGCCATACTCCGACAGACACCGGAGTACAGCTGCCTGCAGGCGTTGCTGGGTCCTACGAGGTTCGGGAGGAGTCTGCCCAGCGAACTCGCCGCCTTCACGACCTTCGGTCCCAACGGCGAAGTGTGGGTCGAAGGTCCACCCTCCGTCAAGGATGAGCCCCAGATATTTGCTATGGGTGCTTAACCTGACCATCTGCTCTCTGATCTGCAGAGCTGCCCCCCGTGGAGGCCCCTGACGTCCCGCGGAAGAGAAGGGCTTCGGTCTTGTCTAGTCTGACCCGAAACCCTAATTTCTCTATGCGGCTGATCACGAGGTCAACACCCACCTCGGCCAGCCGCGCGGCCTTCTTGTAGTCTCGTCCCCGGGCATAGACGGGGGTGTTATCAGCGTAATCAGCGTCACACCCACCCCGGGGAGGTGACGGCCTCGCAGGACCCAGTTGTAGCCGACGTTCCACAGGATTGGTCTAAGTACAGAACCCTGCATGACGCCGCGCTCGACTCGCCGCCACTCCACGGATCCCGACCGGTTCTCGAGAGCCACTCTACGACTGGAGAGATACGCCTCCAACATCCTCACGAGATAGGGAGGCACCTGAAAGAAGACCAGTGCCTCCCGTATCGCTCTTTGCGGGGGACTGTTGAAAGCGTTCGCGATGTCCAACGACACCGCGACCACCACCTACCCCTTTTGTTCTGCCTCACCCGTCTCCGCCCGCAGCCGTTGAGGGCATCGGATCGTCGACCGGCGTGCTCGAAACCCGAACTGTGACTTCGAGAATCCCGGTCCCGTGCACTCCTCCACATGCTGAACGAGACGGAACGTCACAATCCGTTCTAAAGCCCTGCCAGTCTCGTACAGCAGCCCTACCGGTCGAACCGACGACACCGAGTTGGCCCCTCCTATAGAAGCAGGCAGAGCCGACCCTCCTTCCATTACCCCGGGAACTGACCAGACTGCAGGCAGCGGAAAAAACTATCCCGGAGACTATATCCGAGGTGCACGAGAGAGATCGCCAGCACTATCCCGTGCACCCCGTCTGGACCCGGTGCGATCTTCTTACTCTGGAGGCGAGTCAGAATCGCCTCCATTTCACCCTCCTCTTCGTCCGACGTCTGCCGAGCCATCCTGGGGGGCATGAAGCCCACGGGTGTATCGGGGAACAATTCCCCGACGATCCTCCCCAGTTTCTCGGGCTGGAGCATGTCCGTGATGGGGGCCGATGGAAGCTTGTTCCGCGCCCATTTGTACGGCCGACCCCAGGGATCCCTCTCGAGATCCCTTACGAGTTCCAGCTGGGCCTCCTCCTTGGCTCAGCAAATGGCCTGCTGCAGGATCTTCACCTTTTCCACGTAGATCCTGCGCAACCTCTCATCCCTATCGACGTCCTGGGGACTTCGCCGCCTGTTCCGGGTGTATTTCCTCCTGGCCCCGTTGCAGTCGGCCCGTAGGCCGGATAATTTGGCCGTCCACCACTAGGGCGCCCGCCATTAGGGCGGACTCTTCGGAGGCGGCATGGCCGCTCTGCGTGCGATGGCCGACGTGGCGAAAGTGACGTCCTCCACGGAACCTCCCGACCATCGCACGCACGTCTGGACTGTCCCTATATTGAGAAGGGACAGTCCGGCAGCTACCGCCCACTTATCCACCTCCCAACCTTTAGGGTTCGTGACCGGGTTACTCCAAGCTGTGGACTTGGCATTGGGTTCCCGGCCACGAACACTTACCCGCGGCCCATCGCTTTGACTACGAGGGGGGGGGGGGAACTCCGGGTCGCACCACGATCGCCACCGAGCCGCCGGTGTCCCCAGCCCAGCTCGGACTGGAGGGCACGGCGTACCGCTCGGCTACGATCGCAACGTCAATCGCCCACACCGCCATGGACTGCTGGCAAAGGTCCTGGGCCCTGGCGGAGTGGTTGGAGAACGCTTAGATGGCGAGGCATTTTAGGCTATCTCTATGTCCGACCCCGAACGGTTCCACCTTTGAGAGGTAGAGGGAACTTTCTCGCGCTGGACGGGGGCTTACATGACATGCTCCCCATCACGTGGCCCGCCGGTCTGCCGGCGTCCACGCACACCGCGCAACGAGCAGTGGCGGAACACCCAGTACGGTGATGCGGCACCACCCCACCATTACCCTTCCAGCATCGATCAGCTCCTTGGCCGCTGTCGCCGGGAGTTCGATGTATGCCGAGCCCGAGCCGAATTGCCCAGCGCCAGCGGCCTACTGTCCCCGGCAACAGGCGGGCGGCAGGGTAGAGTAGGAGGGAGCCGAATCTTTACACCTTTATGTGTGCGTCCACCATATTCCCCACCAGCTGGTCAATCTCCTTCATTAAGTCAGACGATTTCGGGACTCCTTCCCTCCCCTCGGCCGACTTCTTCTGCGCCTCCTCAAAGTCCCGCTTGTAGGCGCGGACCTCCTCGCGTAGTTTGCCCAGCTCTTGCTGCAACCGCGCGTTGTCGGTCTTCAGCCAGCTCACCTCCCCATCCTCCGTGCGGACCACCAGGGACACTATCATCTCCCTGAGGGATCCTGCGGCCCTCTTAGTTTTGGAGGCGTAGCCCCCTTTGAGGTTGGCCGACTTACCCATGACGTCGAGTATTAGCTCCAGGTTGGCCTCCGCCGCCACCTTGACCTCCTCAGCCCCACACTTCCGACGTCCGCCAGAATTACAGGAGCCGCTGTAATTGTTGCTCATACCTCCTTCTCCTTTAGAAACGTCTACTTTCTTAGGGCCGCCTCCAATTCTTTCTCCTTGTCATTAATTATGCGTTCACGCAACGCCGCCCGGGCTCCGGTCAGCGTATGCGCCTTGCCACTTTTCGCGACGCACTGCGACCTGGTCTCCGAAACCCCCGTATCCGAGCCGGAGTCACCAATACCCTCGGTGAAAAGGCGCTTGCGAACCAACTCCACCTCAGGAAGCGAGGCCAATGGCGAAAAATCTTCCAGGCCCTCATAGTCCAAGAAGATCGCCCCAAGACACTCCCCTCGTCGAACTCGACCCTCCTCCCCCGACATGTTTACACCTTATAGGCGAAAACAGTAACAAAAACACCTAAAAAAAAAAACAAAAAACCCCAATTCTCGAAATGGCTTGCACCAACTTCGCGAATTTTAGACAAAACTCGCCACACAAGACCGACAAGACGAGATTACACGAAACTGCACTGAACACCACAACGAAACAGAGAAACAAACAACACGACATAAGTAAGTCGCCCACACACCCCTGCCCCGGGACCGAACTGACAGAACCAGGACAAGTCTATATAGACGATTTACTGGTTTTCCGATACGAACTATCCGATACTAAAACAAATGCGCCTCAAGAAGACCTAACGATCGACACCACTGACACTACGATCCCAATACCCAGCATACACCAAGTACCGGAAAAGCAGAGTCTGTCCGAGACTCCTTGCCGCAGCATGGATGGTTCCTTCTTTATCTTGTTATAAATACAATCACCAGCCGGATTGTTCCCAAATCCAATAGTAGAAGATTATGGTGATATCATATCTATATATTACATCCAGATCAAAAAGAAAAAGAAGAGGAGTAGAGCTCTGAAAGGAACACAAAACCAATAGGATCCCGTCCCATTCTCTTGGCTTCATGAGCCAACTAAAATCATCCAAGATATATACTCTGTTACATTAAAATAGAATCGAACATCCAACTTTCACACGTGGCATATACTACTCAAACTAGCACATTAATGATACGGTCTATCAAATTAATAGCCATACAGATCATGTCATTGACAATATCAAAATGCACACTTAAGAGAATTAAGACACTTTAACATTAATAAAGATTTTTCGAGACATGACATGATATGAGACATGGCATCGGCAAGAAATCATGAACTCACCCTTTTATATAACTGATAATCCGTGCCTCGTGAACTGTAGTCTCCCAGCCGGAAAAGACGAAAACTATTTAATTATCATTTGGTGATGGCAGATAGCATCCGCCATCATTCCGTCCACCACGACGAGAAAAAGAAAAGAGTGTTATTTCTTCGACACCGAGCACACCTTTAGTCCAACAGTGAAAGATGACAGATATATTTTTTTTTATAAAATGTTTAAGTAAAATATAATTGCTACATAATGACTACCAACGAACGATAAACATCCGCATAAATGTATTGCAAATCTGTTGACCTCCTTTTTGTCCTACTATCCAATAGGCGAAATTTGTAAGTTGAAAAAAAAATCCTAATAGACCAAACGCAAGCCGAGTCTCCGTTTTGCTGGAATGCAACATTGCACCGCGTCTTACAGATGGTGATGACGATACAACAACACATCTTCACGCCAGTTCCCAATGGGGCAGGCAGAGAGAACGCCACGTAGTGTGCTACACGTCACGATTCTTACGTACCTACCTTGCCTCCTCCGTTTTTACGAAATCACCTAATCAAAATGTCGGCTCGTACAATTGTTTTACACGCAGGTGTTTATACGTCAGCGTCGTAAAACGTGGGGCGAGAAGCGGGATTATTGTATAAACCATAAAGGCAGCCTCATAAAAGCAATTAGTCGGAGTTTATTTAATAAAGTTTTACTGATGACCGCGTTTAGGAAAACGAAGTGTTGGCCGTTCACCTAGTGGGAAGAAGATACGTTACGAAATGGATGCAGGTAGCAGGAGATCAGTCGTCTTGGCGTCCATTGAAAGAGGCATATCTTCAGCAGTGCCCTATAAGGGCTGCTAATGGTGATGAAGACTGCCGAGCTGCGGCGACGACGAAATGTCCGTACGGACTGATTTACACGTCTTCCTCCTGTTTATTTTTTTCGATCAAGCGCAGTAATGCTGTAATACATAAGAGGTTGTGCCATCGGCCGCGTAATCGAATGGCGCTGCCCCAACGGGGGAGGTACCTCTCGCTCACATAATATCAGCGTAAAGTGACATCCATGCTGTTGCGCTTCGTCCCGTTTTTGGTGGGTTGAACAATCTGTTTAACCTCGGGCTATCAGTAGTTGCCGAAAGGCTTCGACTACTCGTTGCTTATATGTTCGTTCTTTGTTCGAAATGTCAAAGACAAGATCCAATCCAAATCGCTTTCCGCAGGGAGTGCATTTACTCATGCCATTGATGTTGGGCGATAACCGATGGGTGCGCAGATATCGAATATCCATTAAAAGACCACGGATGCCATCGTCTGATTACACTGAGCCGTCCCGGCAGCTCTGTTACAGGATACATCGTAGGGGACCGGACTCCTCCAAACTCGTCTGTCGGGCGCGCTCTTCTCACCTCCAACAATGGCAAATGTATCAATTTTTCAAATACTTACTGCGCACAACGTAACGTTTATTTTGTTAGCCTCCAGCCCCCAGCACCCAGCGGGTCACGAGCGAGTGACCCGATTTGCTCCCACGGCGTTTACAAATGAAAAGCGACATTAAATACATTGTAACGGTAATGGCCGGCGCATTTAGCTCCCGCCAACGACATTTTGACTGATTGTATAATTTCATAACCCGCGAGTGCTACGGTTAGTGCAGGCGCCGGCCGTGACGTAGCCACGGTGTCCATGGCGTGCGGCCGGCAAACCGTTTGTACTGGCCATTGTTGGTGATGCTTTACACTCACAGTCGGAGCATCTGTACATGTTTGTTTGCGTTTCAAAGTGATTGAACTGAGGGAATTTTTACTTTTGTATGCAAGAGACGTGGCAGACAAATTGGGGCCGCAGAAGTGTAAAGAGACGTATATTTCGTTCACTGGTGGGATGAGGGTCGTGGCAGGGTGGCGTTAGTTCCCCCGAGGTGCTGGACGTATTCGGACTGGCGCTGTTTGCTTAAATACTTACAAGTTAACTTTTCCCTAGTACAAGAGGTACACGAGCAGTCAAGTGTATGTCGAGGCCTGTAACCAACCCCATAGTTGTTATGCAGACGTGTTAACCCATTCCTCCCTTGGATCCAATGGATGCGACTCACAAACCAAACGACACACGACAGAATAGCTGTCACTTCGCGGCGGTGTCACGTGAGCGAGCGGTTGCTCCGGCGCAGATCTGCTGAGGTGCAGCAGCGCACAGTCACGAGACATGGAAGAGAGACAGGTGCGCAATCGTGTCAGCTATGTGAAACCAAACAATGGCCCAGATTTCCACCAGATTGCGGTTGTGTAACGCCAGGCGCCATGATAAGCGCTATCAAGTCGGTGACGATCCATCACAGCTGAGATTGAAGTAGGCCACCACTCGGCGCCCGTGTTTATATTTGCCTCCACTGCGTACTTACCCCACGTTATGAAACATTCTTGATTGCACGCCGAAACTGTGCTCGTGGTGCCTTTCGTATATTAGTCGAACGCTTGGCGCAGTCGTAAGGGTTTGTAGCGCACGTTACGCCTGAACTCGTCGGTTCAGGCTATGAAAATAAAGATAATTTATTTGCGAAGCTAAGTATATGGGTATAGATTTGTCGATAAACAGTCGTTTCGCGCGACGGTACCTCATAGCAATGCGGCGAAGCTATAATCGCTTCGTTCCCACAGCATAAGCCCAAGACCGGCAACTGCAATACCGGCGGGCAAATATTTTCATTTTACAAATTTGATTATATTAATTGACAGAAAAGATACGTTTTTTAAACTTTAAATATATAATGTTAAACAACCAGTATAAACGTGTATGTACGTATTTATATAATTTAAATACTCGGTACTGCTGTGGTTCAAGCTTTGTTGTTGTGGTGGGACTCTGTAGTCTGGGGTAAAGGCAAAGCCAATTGAGCCGAAGGGATGCACTTTGTACTCCTGTTATAAGAAGAGGGGGCAAAAGATCAGGAGGAGAAGGCGCTTTTGCGCACGGGGTAAGGGGGCGAGAAGGGGATCCCATTGCACTCCCTTCGACTTGGCAGGGTCGTCCTGCGGTGCGGGACAACCCCATATTATACCCTGATGATTTGTAAATTCGGCAGTCGCGGTATGCGGCACCATGGTCTGCGAGCCCCACTGGACCCCACCCGGGGCCGGTGAGGACGCGCAAGTATGTCTCCACGCGTCATCAAAAAAGAAAAAAGTTTAAACTGCCAAGTCCACAGGTATATAGGGGAAAAACGAGGAGTAGCAACAAGTACTTTGGTAGGAGGCTATGCAGGTGCCCCCCTTTGTCTGAATTCACTTTACTAGTTATCAGGACTCGAGTCAACCTTACGAACATGGTATTCAAGAGAGCTCTAAACTCGCCCAATTCGGCTACAATGCAGTGACATCTCGCAACAGCTCAACATACTGTAGTACTGTAGACAAGTGCAGCGATCCGGCTAATCTGTTGCG
Source organism: Eumaeus atala (assembly GCA_017140195.1). NCBI lineage: Eukaryota > Metazoa > Arthropoda > Insecta > Lepidoptera > Lycaenidae > Eumaeus > Eumaeus atala. The sequence continues at coordinate 29,978 of JAFELO010001302.1, read as the reverse complement.
CGTACCGTATAAGTCGCGTCAGCTATATCGCACTGGGAGGTGTCAACTATACTGTCGTGTTTCGTGCGGTTTGTGAGCATCCGGTGGCCCGTTGGAGATGAGGAGGAAAGAAGTACAACCCATCTATGGGCGTTGATAGTTGTCAAAAGGCTTTGATTGCTCGTTTGCCTCTTCAGCATAAAAAATATATGTGTGCGTCGCTTGTCACAATAATGACCATCACTGTTCATGTGCAACAAATAGTGCCAAATTTCGCCCAAAGATTCTTGTTCGAGCATACTGTCGCAAAATCAGTAGGCTCTAGTGAACTAGCTGGACGATAATAGACCGCGGCTGATAACGGGACGCGTCTCGGTGCATCGCCGCGGAATGCCGCAGTTAATTCGCCAGTCTATAAATAGACGCGTCTGACGTGGCAGACGGACCAGCGCCGGTCCCTCGCCCGTCGTCCGCCATCGTACAATCAATACGCTGCAACATAAATTGATCTTTAATGCGATCGTGTAAGGTTTGTTTCGTAATGCGTCATGTGCAGCTGGATATAGGTCGGAAAATTCAGGCCCGTTTATAGTACGATTGCGTACTATGTCGATGCACCGTTCGCGTGTGTGCAGTGTGTACGTGGCACTCTGTGCGCGTGAGCTGTACGTGTTATGAATGGGCTTGCGTGTGTGTGCGTTTATTGATATTGTTTATATGTTTTTGTTTATATTTTATGCGGCGTACATTTGGCGGAAATCGTAAAATGGCGGTTTAAATGACGCACACGTACCTACCGCTAGTGTAGTGGAATATGAGTGTATTTTTATCTTCCTGCCTTATGATATGTCTATCTTGTACCTGTTCTTATCTTGCTATCTTTATTTATCTTTTATTTAAGATATTAAATTTAGTTTAATTATTTTCGTTGCAGGCACACGTATGGTGAAATCCTCAT
>JAFELO010001302.1:15819-28987 GCA_017140195.1 Eumaeus atala | reverse complement strand
TTACTTTCTGAACGTAACCAAAATAAAATCTACCATTAAGACTAAGTCATGCTGCATTGCTGCCGAATTGGAGCGGCACGGCCGGGGAGGTACTCCTCGCTCGTGTGATACCGTAGCTGCGTTACGCCGTCGAGTTTCGTGTGGTTTATAAGTTTCCTGAACCCATTGGAGACAAGAAGGTTAGGAGGAACACCAGGTCTGCGTAGCCATTAGGTGACTGCTATTTTAATAGTATAAGGGAGCAAACGAACATTCGATGCCTTTTGACGACTAGCAACGCCTATACATATCCATATTACTGTCATGCAGATGCGTTGCCCTCCTTTTCTCCTCCCTGCAAATGGGCCACCGGCTACTCACTAACCGAAGTGCAACACAATAGCTGTCACTTTAAGGCGATGTCATGTGAGCGGTACATCCCCGGTTGCGTCGGCGCAAGTCGTTCGCATGGCCTGATGATGTCGACGACGGCCGTCGGTGCACCTCAAAGGAGCCGGCCGCTCGCCCCACGGCCCCGTCGCACTCCAGGAACAGCGAGATGATGACGTTGATCTTCATAATCATCGTCATCACACATTGTCATCGTCAACCTTTCTATTTCTGTTTGTTCATAGCGTAAGAGGCAAACGAGCAGCCGAGCCACTTGATAGTAGGTGGTCACCAACGCCCACTGATATCCGACGAGACACTCAGAGGCCAGGCACTTTTCTTGAAAGGGGGCAGCCGATTCCATAAAGTCCCCCTCTCAGCGTGCAGACCAATTAGACCGACGTGTAGTGCCTTCCATGTTAGTGTACATCATATCACATGTAGGGTCTTTAGGCTCCGCCTGCTGTCTTGGCCCTTGTGTCCAGTAGCGGGCGGGCAGCTGAGGGTGCCGAGCCACGCAGCGGCCGCTATCAGCGGGGACAGCCTTTTGACATGCGATACGGCGCTCACGTGGTCGGTGTCACCGTAGCACCTCGCGCATTGAGGAGCCCCCGCCAGCCTCCCGGGGCCAGCACGGCGAGTGTGACGCGGGGAGCGGCGACTGCACCGCAGCTACACGGCCACTGCGCATGCACATGGACGTCGGTAGTACCAAATGGCTCTGATTAATCGCTTGTCTGATTTATAAACAAACGGGCCACCGGAATCTGAAAGAGCACAGAATTCTGTGCTCTTTCAGATTCCGGTGAAACTCTTTCAGATCCGGGTTCAGAAACAGTGGCACTATTTTGACTATGTACGTTACATCTCCTCGGCACCTCCCCGGCTGTACCGGCCCAATTCGGCTGCAATGCAACATGGCACTGTTGTCGCAGGTTTGATGACGTTTTAGACATATGCAGTCGCGTTTCGCTCGTCACCTTGCGCCAGTACCGCCGGAGCGCGAGGCACCTCTCCAGTCGCGCCTGAACAATTAAGCTGCAATGCAAAAATGAGGAGAAATCTTAAAAGAAATAAACCAGCTTATATATAAATAAACCAGCTTATATATACATCGTCTTCTTCGATGTCGTAGCGGTATGTTAGTTGTTGCGCTCCAGTCAACAGCGCGGCGGCTGACTGGTTCCCGTATGCAAAGCGCTTCATACATATGTATTGATCAGTCGGAAGTGCCTGCCCACACAAGTCACGCGTCTACTTGGCCCGGCTCTCTCTTCTGTTCATCTGTAGTTCCATGGTCCAGCTCCTGTTCTATATCCCATTGGAGCGCAGGAGGAGACGAGGGCACGCGTCTACATGACGACAATGCGACATGTCATTGCTCGTGTGCTCGGTCAAATTTTAGGTACCAATTTTGTTTTCACTTCGGCATCAGAATCGAGTACTGAATATGTCTAAAAACACTTGTACATATAATACTGTCACGCTCCACGCAATATAGAAGTAGCCACAACCACATATATGTATACATTCACATTTGTGCACACGTTGTGTCCGCTGGCATGTCACACGGTAGAGGAAAACGTCAGCGCTACTAAATTTGTTAGGACATGTTCCAAAAATTTCCACACTATCAAAACGATACTACTAGAGTATCTTACACATTCAGCAGCCAAAGGTTTCAAAAGTCCCATAAAGAAGGGCCATTGACGACAAACGTGACGATAATAAAATGTCGAACTTATTGTCGAAAAATATTCTATTTTTCTTGCTGGATTTAGCTATTACACCTATGAGGATAAGGACTTTCATGCGTGACTGCGAGATCGCTGCGGCATCGTCTTAGGAATTCAGTAATTTCTCTGTGTAACATAATTCGAATATATGCGATCATTTTCAATGTCCAAGCCTAATTAAAAAATATTATTCACCTGCACAGGATCTTCTAATCTCTCAAATCAACCAAAAATATTAAACAGAGATAAAAAAAATAGAAAAAGAACGGTTACGTATATCCCAAACTATTCGTCTGTGTACATATCTTTTCATTATCAACGAGCTAGAAAGCCATCTTATCATTGACAATAGCCACTGCAAAATTATGTAAAACTACGAAAATGGATAATATTTAAATAAACCGCATTCATTCAATAAAGTTTAGTTTTAGCTGTAAGGTAGTCATTGCCGAGTTCAAAGAACACGTAGTAGGACAGCAGAATCTGCGATCTGCCGTGCGCCGCATCGCTGGCTCGTGTGACGACTACTTCTATTCTAAATGGAAAAGCACATTTATCGGGTCTGTGGAAACATTGGCATATCGCTGCCACAATATATTTAGTTGGATTAAGAGAAGGGACTGATTGTTACGTTATCTTGCGGCTCGGCGAATCGAGGTCGAACTTGTTGATAACTACCTAGATCTATGATACATTGATAACGTTGTGTTACTATGTAGCAGTACAGCAGTGGCTGGTCTGTAGCACTCACTTGATGAACGTGGCAACTCTTTACTGGAGAATACACTGCGCTATACACAAATAGGCAGCACATATTATATACACACAAGAATCTTAACAAATGTAAAAAAAAAATCTTTTAACATATAAAAACGAAAAATTAAGTATGAGCACATATAACAAAAAAACAAATTAAAATAACTACTATTATACATTATATGTAAAGCATTATTTTCATGGCGATTGAAAGAAATCCGGTTTTAAAATATCGTCACTTTCTTGACATTCAGGACACGTGCTGTGACGCTACGGCTCCTCCCACGCTCTCATCGGCTGTCGTTATAATAAAGTACACTAGCCACACGAGCCATTCAATTTTATTCACGTCACATTTTCCTTGCTTTGGTTTGTATATTAAACAAAGTTTGCCTATCGCACTTTGTCCGTTCACGATTTTTAATGTTTTTCAAATGTGATTACAAAATTAAGATAAAGTAAGCCATAAAAAGTTGAGGTATGCGATTATAACAATACACAGGATCGAGATGTACAAGTTCACAAAGCAACCTCAAATTTATAAGGACTCATAGTTGGATGGAAATCATATTAAAATTTTCATGAGTGTTATGTGTGAATCAAATTCCCCTCAGATAGGGAGGATACACGAGAGACTTCTACTTCATAGGCATTAGGGGAAGGTAAATGCATGATATGTGCACCCCTAAACCTTGGTGTTACTTCTATTCGGTATATGAATAGGCAGATGTTGAGTAAGTCGCATTGGGCTGATCCGGGAGTTATGGTGGACCTTGTCGTATACAATTGTCATTGTCGATACAATATTCCCATGTGCAGGCGCTATGTACCTCAAGAGAATTGTGGTCCATATAATAGTGTCACGGCCTAGGTAGATGGCGCACAAGATCCATAAATTCCTACGATGACATTGTTATGTCTTCGTAATAAGTATTATTAGGAAGTAGAAAACCAGTTTCATATAAGGAAATGTAGATAGGATATGTCCTCTATATATCCTATCCTAGAAGTCCAATTGTCGATCACACATAAGAGCATACGTCCTGTGTGTAGCATCAAATCTTGCAAATTGAGATGCAGACTCATCATCAGCATCATCGGTCCTTGTCAGCCAGTCGTCGTTTGTTTGTTAAAAAAATAAAAAGGGAGGTGCTGCATATCTGTTAAGATATACACATAGTCTGTATTGTGATGACAGCTGTGACAGCTGATGCCCGTGTCAGACACAGACAATATGCGGTACGGCCCGAGGGTTATACGAAGAAGGAAAGAAAATAACTGCAAACTACCGTTACCTACTTGCAAATTAGACGTTTACTTTAAATGCATACCCGTTACCAAACATTTCATTGTAATTATTTTTTCATAGTACGGTTAGAGTAAAGGAGGCGACGAGGGTTTGGGAACCTTCGTTTAGAAGCGCGTTAATGTTACAGCATGGTATCATCTTAGATAACGTAAGACACTCTTACTTCTCACTAACATCACCCCGCGGTTTCTACCTCGTAACTATATGTTAATAGTAGGCCTACCAAGATACACGTTGTGCTAACGTATGTGCCCTTTTTGTTTTTTGTTGACGCGGAGAAACCCATTTACGCTTCTACCGGCCCTGGGTGAACTCGCGGAACGTTGTAGTGCCGAACACCACAAGAACCGCGAGTGCGTGCCATCAGTGCTGCCCTTGGTGAGGCATCCTGGAACTACAATTCATCAGGGCATCTCGACGGCCATTCATCCCCTAAGGGAACCGTCGCATCCACAGAGGTATTGCCCCGCACTACGGGACAACCCCACCAAAGTTGAGACAATGCAATGTGGTAAGATCCCCATCCACTCCCCTTGCCCTGTGCGCAAAAGCGCCCCCTACTGTTGCTCTTTTTACCCTCTTCTTATAAGAGGGGTACAAAGAGCAGCCTCCTCGTTTCAATTTGCTTCGCCTGGGTCCACCCCAGGCTACTGCGCCCCACTGCCACTACAAGGCTTGAACCATGGTGGAGCAGGTATGTGCTCCTTTGCTATCGCAGTGTCTTATGTTGTAACAATGTGTTTGAGTTTAAGTGATACGTGATGATACCCTTTCCGCACAGCTCGTAGTCACGTTATAGAGTGCGCAGACCTTGTTCACTTCCACAAGTTATTTCGCCCGATCATCTCCGAAGCATTTATCAATGGTTTCCTCCCCTTTCATCAGTTGTTATAAAATTAGATGCGGCGCCCGTATGCGCCGGGCCATTCAGCTGAGATTCTAATACAAGCAACCATTACCGACTAAATGGGGCCCACAAAGGATCGCGGCTCTCGATTTTGCTAAGTCACTTGCCTTTAATTGCTCATTGAAGCACTCGAAATTTTGATCATAACTGGTTTATGGTGATTTTTTTTGTTATTAAAAGGGACCAAATTTTTTCGACTGTAAAACTACTAATAGTTAATAGTTTATTTGGCTTTTGCTAGCTACTTGGTAAATAATCAAAGGAAAAATAATAAACATTTAACCGAAGCGAGCATGGAAACGGGATGAGAAGAATGTTAACATTGTAGAAGTTTGCCCTATGCTGCATTGCAGCCGAATTGTACGATCAGGGTACCTCTCGCTGATATGTCAATGTCAAAAGTAATGGCCATACATTACTATAGTAAATTATTACACAGAAATATGACGTAGAAAATAAGTTAGATGCTAGTTAGATTAATGTGCTGTGAGGGTTCACATGATGCCATCCATACTTGACACCAATTTTTTTCACCCCGAAGTTATACAGGTATTTTACCCGCTTGGTGCGCGTGCAAAAGCAGTAAAGACGCGAATCTCTTGTGAAAAATATTTTCTTGAATTAACATAAAACTCTCATATACTTGGTCACCTGCTTTGCTCAATATAAAATTTGTTAAATTATTCACCATTTGGTTTCCTCTAGTATTTTATAGCTATGTTCTGTTTTCTTTGTTTCAGGTTTGAACATCAGCCTTCGTCGCCAAACAGCTTATGCAGCACCACCGTGGTGACTAGTTCTCTGTGTTACAATCCTGGAGACCTCGTGGCCACTTCACCTCCAAGTCATATGAAACTTGCGGTCGACAGTAATCGTTGGAGCTCTGTCATTCGCCGATCACCGTCGTCCGCACGATTGTGTTGTACTGCGATTTCATTTATTCCTGACTCTGTAACATCTAGGACTGTCCCAGTTTATTGTACTATATTATATAAGACAAATACTATGTATGACGATGAGGCGCCGGGGGAAATAGTAAGAATGGTTCCGTAGTCTGTAAGTACCTTGACCGTTACGAGGCGCCTGACATTTTTCCTTTTTCCTTCGAGTACCTCATGCGTTCACGCGTAGCTTTAAGGAATCCTCATTTATATTCGTTTATTTTTGAGTTAAGTTGACTAACAAGTACTAAATGTTCTAACGCATGACTTTATTTTTTACACGAACAACTCGCGAGTGTGCATGACTTTTGTTTTTTTTTTTAGTTTGTTTGATAGTGAGACAAATTGCCATGACATGTTTATTCCTAAGTTATAAAATTATAATAATTATTGTCTAACATATTCTGATTATACAATGTTTACTTCAACAATTTTTATTGAAAAATAAACGAGATCAATTTTAAAATGTCGTAAGCCTTGCTCCATAAAACTTGATTTTAGGTTAAATTGAATCGCTTAAATTCGAGTTTTAGTATTTGCATGGCAAACCCGGGATTGCATTCTAGTTTTTTTGTAGCGAAAAATTTTGATCATGCAATCTGTAATTAATTGTAAAAAATGTAATTGATTATTGATCGTTAATAAATATTGTTTTGTCATTGGTTCGTTTCATTAGTCAGAGACATTCCCACAGCGTCGCACGGCATACGTTAGGAGGTCGGAGTGTCATTTTTCAATTAACCCAATGTCACCGGGACGAATCGTCCTCGGTCTGGAAGTGAGGTCTTGCCTCCGTCGCACGATATTGGACGTTATTACGGTCCAGTTAATGAACGTCTCGATCATTTTGGATAGAGCAAGCCGCAGACTGTGCGCAAATTTAAACAGTTGCACGGCGTCTCGTGTGTTCTATGTGTTAAATGTGTGCCGCGCGTGTGGCGGCGGGCGGCCGATGGTCGTTGCTACGCAGTCTTATCCAGGCTCCGCGCAGGTGTTACGCTTTGCTTATTGTTTTGCGATTATTTTATTGTTTTGACTTCGATCACGAGCAGTGTCTCAACGTTTCCGCGTTTGTGTAAAATCTTTCGCCGCATGACGCGTGTCGGTGGCGTCGGCCAGTGCGTATTTATGAGGCTAAAATTGATATGCGAATACAACTATTTTTTTCGAGACTCGTAAGTCCGATGACATTAAAGTAATGTTTAAATCGCAAGAATCAAGTGACCATCGCGCGGTAGGCCAATATCTGTCGTTATGTGTGTTAGTATGGGGTCAGGGACCTGCTGCCGAATTGCGCTGACACGACCGAGGAGGTACCTCTCGCTCTCATGATACCGCTGCAAAAGTATGCTATGCTGTCGCGTTTCTTGCTGAGGGCATCACGTCAATATAATAGCTAAGCGGATATATCTTCGGCTCAGATTTTCTCGTTTGTCCTCCTAAACTTAAAAAACTTATACATCCATCGAAGAGTGCAAATATGTTGATGTCTTAAGTTTACGCGATGTTACTCATTACAATAAAACTACTTTTACGGATTCTATCGTGGTTTATTTCATTATATGTCTAGCCCGACGTTTCAGAAGCTATACAGCGACCATGGTCAAGTTACATAATTAAATAAACCGCGATAAAATCCTTAAATGTAGTTTCATTGTCTTGAGTGCAAACATGTCTAAGTTAAGAAGTAGCCTCGTCGGTGCATGGGTAATGTGGAGCGGCAGTACAACGGACGTGTCGTGAGTAAGCACACGGGGCAGAGATAGTACTAGAGCATCTCGTGTAACATGACGGCGGCACATCTGCCTCTGAGGGGTTTCCAGACGAGGCAATCACAACATCAGGCGGAACACGTACCTGTTTGAACTAGAAAGATATTTGATGATTTCCGATGGGTCAGTGACCTTCAGTGAGACATGGTGCGAATAGCTGGGAGCACAGGTCGCATAGACTCATTGCATACGAATAGAATGGGCGTTTCCGAAGAGGTACCTTTTTTTAGGGTGACGAAGGGGGAATGCATTTACGCATGATACCTGGGAGACCGGGTAGACCCCCAAACCTATGTTGGACTCGGCAATTGGGTAACAATACCTACTAAACCCTTACGGGAGCCTTCAGCCGCTATTAGTGGAGGGTCCCGGATCTGCAGGCAACAGGACCCTTCCAGCGAATTCACCTCATCGTGGTCTTTCCGGCTACTCTATGACAGTCCCCACGACGCCGTGTCTTTGGAAGTGAACCGGGTTCTTATCCCGGCCCGACACGGAATACAGGGGCACTACTGAAGGCGCTGCAGATAGCGCCTCTTTCGTACCCCATTCGTCGTCGGCGCGGGGAGGCCGCGTCGGCAGCCTCGTCTCTCTTCCCGAAGAGGTACCTGAGTCTCAGCTCGTGGTATAGCAACCAAATAATATTCTCCATGTTCATGTCAAGGTTCTACGGGGACATGGCCAGGTGATCCGACTACTCGTTGTCCGCCGGCACAACCTTTTTGATATCGGCTCGTGGATCTTTCTTTTACAATTACTTTTATATTTCTTAGGATTGAGATAACGAAGTATTATATGAGGGGCCTGCATCAAGCAATGGGTTACGTTACTCGCGTGCTCAGACTAGGCTTGGCGTAAGTGTAGTGCTATTGCTGCATTGCATGTCTCGCTCACATAACGCCGGCGTGAAGTGATGGCTATGTTGTTTCTCTCTCACATGCTATAAAACTATTTCGTCTTGCTAGGTTAGACAAAAAATATTCTGTAGTGCGGAGGTAAGTTAGGAGAACAAGACACGCCGTTTTGTCAAGCTCGTTGTCACGTCAGTGCTAATAATAATAATACTTTAATTGCTCATCTCAATACACATTTCGTAACAATAACAATGAGGCTTAGGTAGACATTTGTCACATACAGGTTAAAATCCGTAGGCGTTAGTTAATAAGTAATGACCAAACATGATCAGCAGCAAGGTACTGCTTTGCTATAAAGACAGTAACCTAATTGGGGGCAGCAAGACAAGTGAGTTCCCTCTGCCTACCCTGCAAGGGATCAGGCGTGCAGGTGTGTTGTTGTTAGACAAATAATTTGAAACCGTGTAGTTAGTGCTGTATTGTGCGAGCGGGCCCGCCCAGCAGGTGGGGCGCCTCCTCTCGCCTAATGTTGCCGTAAAACAGACTGGATGTTTATGTGACACAAATCTATATTCGAATCGAAACTTTCGAAAATATCATGGCAATTAATAACGATTTGGAGCTCTTACGTGACCACACGGTAATTGACATCCGTGTGCTAATCTGTTCCTGACCTGTGCCGGTCTGCGCTCCGGTGCTGATATGTTCTGTGCGGACGGGCGCCCAATCTGCGCATATGTGCTGGCAGCTGTACACTTACAAATGTTTATACATGTCGAGTCATTGCTGTGTTAGCACGAAGGAGACGTCCATTGCTGGCTATACTGTCGTGTGTCTTGCGGTTTGCTGGAGTCCAGCTGATTTAACGAGGAAGCTGCACGACCTGTGGCTGTGCTGAAATTTCATGCCGTGGATTGTAATCAAAAGTCACCGACTACTCGTTTGTAATAAAAACTACTTGACCTGAGTTGCCAGTACCCACATCCTATGAGATCTCTTTTTTATATATTTTGTAGTTAGCGCTTCACAAAGGTCTTCTTACGCAAGTCGGTTGCAGCTGCACGCTAGGAGCTCTGAGGACGTAGCGCGCGCAACAACTGCCGTGATACACATGTACATATCGCGGCTCTCTGTGGAGCATAAACATGTTTTATATCAAACCGCAACGGCAGTCCGACACGACTGGAGCAGTATGTGGATGGAAGACGTGTCAGGTGCAGGACCGGCGGCTTAACGACGCGACAGATAAACATCCGTATCATTGTCATGCAACACGGATAAGTTGGATACATCTTGTCGGGTGTTGTCGCATTTTGGCTGTCAAGTGTGCAAGGAATAAAAGTACGCAACTTAGCAGCGACTAACTCAGCTTAGCAATACAAGCACTTAATGTTAGTAAGTATCGTCACGCCTACAACCACTGGGATGATTTGCAGAAGCTGGTCCTGGTCCATACAGCAGGAAGTAGCTAGAGCTACCTTCTTCACTTTCGTTGATATATATACTCAGTGTGTTCTAAAAGTATCGCGAATTTTATATATTCTTAAAAATGATTTATTTATTCGTGAATATGTATTTTGTGTCCCCAGCCAAGTAGGGATTACTTTACCTAGGGATATTATATATTTGTGCCTACGTTTTTTTTCCAATCTTCGAAGCACTTCAAAAGACATTTTTTTGTATCTTATTTAGCTCCTCCTTCGATGTAGTCTTATTTGAGTCTACTTCCAGAAGTTGGCGGATAAACATTCTGATGAAGAATTTACTTCACTTATAAGATATTCTTAAAATTTTAGAATATGTAGGTATTCAACACGCATGGAGCCGACCACCGAGTCTGTGTCTAGAGTAATTAACGAGAGATCAACTCACATTTATTACTCTAGACCAAAAAGCATCGGTGGGGGATGTGAGGTAATATAATGATGGAAATCAATTTGAATAAAAATACAAATTGTTACATGTACAATTATGACGGCTGATGCCTGCGTTAGATGCGTGGGCACCAAAAGCCATGAGATGAGGACACCTTGTGTGTGCGTCGGTGATGTATTCAGCCTGCCAGCGTACACGTAGCACTCCTCAGCTAGAAGGTGAGGGTGAGGCTCATCCCTGAGGGTGGTCACACAGTCCTCCATATGTCATCCTGACTCAGAAACTGCTGGTCCAATTTGCTTAATTCTTTAACGTCATCTGTTATACCACCACGCCACGTTGGGACAAATAGGATCGAAAGGAGGGACGCCAACTCAATGTATACGGATGTTAATGGGCATTGGTAGTTAACAATGATAAGTTAATGCTATGAAAAATTATCTCGCGTGATTGTAAAATTTTAAGTTTATTGAAGAACCTGTCACTACTTTGCGGAAAACCAACAGGCGCATGAAAGTTCCGATTTTTTGTAACATTCCACGAATTAATTAAATAAATAATTAATTTAATTACTAACCGAACCATCTCACAGCCTCCGAAAGCTCCCCCAGATTTTGTAATTTATTTCTCGTTGAAATACTCCTTCGGGTTCGTTATCTAAAAAGAAAAGTCGGTATCCGTATAGTACCGGTACTACTCTAGAACCCGACTTTTTCTTGGTGACGTAAAATCCGGAAACTTGGCAGGAATTGTGTAATTAATAAAGAAAACCCGTAACTTCGTAATTTATAGTTTTAACACAGAAAAAAACCTAAACGAACTTATATTTGCATTGCGTACCTCCCTTTGGTACGGAACTTTTGTGGAATCCGACTCGCGATTGACATGTTTACTCGTTTAAATTTGGAAAGTAACGGACCAGAAACGTGGCTTACCTTCAAAATATTCCGCCGCGTGGATCCGGTATTTATGTTCATTTTCATCTATACATATTGCACACATAAATAAAACTTAAGTGTCTGTCAGTGTTTTTTTTAAGTTATGTGTCATATTTTTGCGTTAAGTAAACAACAATTTTTATGTTTCCGGCGGTAACGGCTGGATCGGTCTTTCTGGACATTTCACTGACACGTAGAGTTAATAAGGAGGTGGCAGCTCTTTGCACCCCTCGTATAAGAAGAGAGGACAAAAGAGAAAAAGTGGCGGCGCCTTTGCGTACGGGGCAAAGGGGGAGGATGGCAACCTCACCCCATTGCACTATCCCAAAGTCGGTGGGGTTGTCTTGTGGTGCAGGGCAACCCCATATGGAGGTAACGTCGGTACCTTCGAGGGCTGACTAGCCGTCGAGGTGCCCTGATGATTTGTTGTTCCGGGGCACCTCACCAAAGACGGCACGGATGGCACTCGCTGTGGATTTTGTTGGTATTCGGCGCTATAATGTCCAGCGAGCCCCACGCACCACTGTGCCCAACACAGGGCCGGTGAAGGCATGACAACAAAAAAAAAAGGTTAGGTTGGATTACTTACCTATGTGGCACCGGTTATTCACGAGCGAAGCCGGGGCGGATTGTCCAATGTTAAATAGAAGTGGCAGGCGATCCGATGTGAACCAATAAATTATGACGTAACACGCGAAAGCTTTACAAAAGTTGTATGGCGAGTGACTCGTTGTGAAATTTGCAACTTATTAAGACTGACGTGCCCGAAGGTTGGGCGAATGTCGATCTTGCTTACGAGGTTTGTAATGTCCCCCGGCCCCACCTTACATCGTATGTAGTGTGATATGTGTTTCTTTTTCTGAAAACGTATTTTCGAATCTATGCAAGTATTTTCGCCATTCTTAATATAAGACGTCGTGAACTAGAGAAATGTAGTCGATTCTAGAGTAACTACATCAGAGTACACTGTATTTATTATACTCATAGTAAAGAGAGGAAACGTTTTGTTTGTATGCATTGAATAGGCCCCGGACATGACTGGACCGATTTGAAAAATCTTATATTATCTGAGATAACATAGGCCATATAACAACTTCCATAATGTAACCGAAGTTGTGAGAAAACGTCAACCTAACGTAGGTGCAGAATTTATTGACATCTAGCTGTCCCGGCAGACGCTTTCCTACCATAAACTGAATTCGTTCTCGTCGTATTTTGTCAAATATCCTTGCGAAGCCGGAGCAGATTGCTAGTCAAAATGACAAATAATCTAACATTAAATTATAGAAAATCCGAGAACCCCACTGATTAGAACAAATTGTATTGTCTATATCTATATTTTTTTACTTTGCATTAAAAATGCCTTGCAATCTCAATAAATTTATTTTTTTATGGTAGTCCATATTTGAAAGTTAAAATATCATTCCTCACTGTACCTACTTAAAAGTTCAATCCAAGAGGATGTTCAAATTAATATTAGTATACTTTATAACCAACTGTGTCCCGCGGGTTGACTAGATATAAAGTAAAATATTTCTGGCACATCTGTTCTACAAACATTAAAATAAATCATAATAAACCTATAGATAGTATATGGGGAGCCAACGACAACTACACATCCACACGCCGGATCCTTGCGAGGTGTAGTAACGGTTAAACAAACTTTTATATCACCCATTTTAGTTGACTCTGCCACAGTTACCCCCCCCCC
>JAFELO010001301.1:99905-122856 GCA_017140195.1 Eumaeus atala | reverse complement strand
TAAGCTCCGGTCTGGACCCCCCTCGACCCGGCAACGGGAAGAGTGCGAAGACATGACGAGTCTTTTTTTAGAGAAACACAAAGTTGTTTAAAGACAGTACAGTGTTCTAATTTGTACCATTTCAGAGTCCGTAGAGAAAAACAAAGGAACGTTTATTTATACATTAATCAATTATTATATTAATCAATCATTGTCGCCATCAACCTACAATGCTGTATATAGGGTCCTGAAATGAACAAGAGAAAATACAGCCTGATGTTTTCAAGCTAAGTATTGAAATGCTAACACGATATGTCACCGAGTATTATAAGGAATTAAATTAGTGTTTCTAATCGATAATAAACAATAAACTCCTGTAAAAGCTACTCGATTTGTCTCCGAACCGGATAAGTCAAAAATAATTTATTAGATACACAAAGCGCGAAAAATAGGTCAAGTAAAATTAATCAATATTATTTCGTGTACTGCCTCTAACTCGTACTAAGTAATGTTCCCTGTCACATTTATATAATTATCTTGATTTTTATAACAATCCTTCAATCAGATAATATTTATCGATGAGCTCGAGTGAAGCTTTTTATGAACGATGTTTTTATACCTCTGCAAAAACTTTGTCACTTGAAGCGATGTAACACACCCTAAAACTCAGAACAGTACATAACATTGTACTAGGTTGAGACACAAAAAGTGTTTTCCATCATTGAGTCTAAATGATGCACTTGCGCATCTCTCGTTGTGATCACGGGCTATGTCACATGAAAAGCGTTAACATAATAACTCTGTCGCTACTACTAGGTACCTAAAACTCACAGCTGTACATTAGGTACTACTTTAAGTACAATTAAAATTAGATGTAAACAATGTTTTCCTACACTGTGCCTACATGAGACACCTACCCGTCGTTCGGTAATGTCTAGTTAGTAACCTTTCCACGCGAAACGCGACAGCGTGCTATGTTTTCACATTTAAGATAGTCACATACTCGATGCCACCTAAAACTCACAGCTATACGCAAGATATCAGTATCCTACTTCCTAGAATTAGACGCAATTAGTACAATGAAATATAAAAATTTTTCCTCCATGGATCGTTTGAGGCACTTACACATACCTCGTTAAGTGTCAGATATAAACCTTTCCACACGAAACGCGATATCGTGGTACTATTTCACATGTTACTTACTCGATCGCGTCTGCTAGGTGCTTAAAACTCACAGATGTATGTAAGATATGGCGTCTGGCACAATGCGATATAAAAATGTCCTCCTACATTGATCGCACATGAGGCACTTACGCGTCCCTCGTTAATGATATGTTATAAACTTTTACATGCGAAACGTGACAGCGTAGTATTGTTCCACGTGTTAATTGGCCACTTACTAATCACGAATGGTATCTGCCTAAAACTCTCTCCTGTACGTAAGATACTTTGTCTAGTACAGTGAGATATAAAAGTGTTTTTCTCCATTGATCGTATGAGGTACTTGCGCGTTCCTATGCCTCAGCGTAGTACTATTTCACATGTAAAATAATCACTTACTCGGTCGCATCTGCTAAGTACCTAAAACTCACAACTAAACGTGAGATACTGCGTATAGTACAATGAAATATAAAAAAATGTTTTCCTCCATTGAGCGTATGAGGCACTTGCGCGTCCCTCGTTAATGGCCTGTCAGCAACAGACGCTGGCGCGGTGTAAAGAAACGTAAGCTAATTCAGATATAGTCGGGGATATTGCTGAGAATGAGTGTTTCTCACATCTCTCCTTTAGTGAGCAATCAGTATAGCCTTTTGTAAGCATAGCCTAGTTTGGCAAGACTGGAACATTTTGCTCGCATAATACGTGAGTTTTCACGTAGCGTTTAAACACGTTCAATAAGGAATAGTATTATGGCCACATTGCAGTTTAATTGGGCCAATACGACCGGAGTTGGTCCTGTTTAATGTACACTACCGCAAAATGTCAAGTATGTTATGTTTCGCGTGTATGAGTTCCTTTAGAGGAGGAGAAGGCGGACTGAGAAATAGCACGTCTGCATAGCCTATATGGGGATATTTGTGGGTGTCAATAGTTATCAGAAGGCTGCGCCTGCTACTCGTATGTCTCAAATGATGTGTGTTTAATAACTGCGCGTATGTCAGAGGGTATGATCAAAGAATTAAAAGAAACGTTTTGGTGACTACCGACACACGTAAACATCTGCACAACTAAAGGTCATGCAGATAATCGGACCTGACCTGGTCGGACTTCAATTGTGAGTGTCGTGACCCGGTTATATCTTCCCAATTTATCTGCAGTATCACTAAAGCAAACGTGATGAAGGTTTACACGTGTCACGTCGAGAGCGTGCAAATTTAATTACTTCCACCAATAACCCATTACTTCACGTGCATTCCATTAATTGTAGGGGGCAACACCTCTCGACAAGAGTTGTTTGAAATTAATTGAATATTGAGATTTTAGTTCGATTTGCTTCCAAATTATATATGAGTTAGATTTTACAAAGGCAACGATACGAGATTTTGTCCATCATCTGGTTTCCCCATGGTCTTTCTTGTTTAACCGGCGTTTTAATTTTTAGAGAAAAGCCTTTTCGTCCAATACCACGCTGGAAATTCACAAATCACTCCGAAACTCACTGTAACTTTTTCACACTCAGCGTAACGTTTTACCACTCGGTCTTCGCTTAAGATTTCCTGTGTACCTTTCACTTTGACAAAGTTTAAGTTTGCCATCTACCAAGTGGACAGATCTCCCACGCTACTGCACGGCCGGAAGGAGCTGGACGCGAGAATCAGAAGATTGACCGAGGCCTATCACCAGCGACGGACAGAAAAAGCCTGAATGTGGTGATTATAACATATTAATGCGTTATGTCAAATAAATATAATATCTTTTCGCTGGGATACTAAATGCTGCTCATTTTGTTTGCCATTTCCTGTAAATTAAATTAAGGACAGTGAAATCCCAAGCGGATTCTCAACTGGTGGCAATTACTGCATGACCAAACATAGTTAGCTGGCACGTCGAGACCAATGAAACTAATAAGAACAAGTTTCGATCTAATGGCTATTCGCAGATTGTCTACGATATTCCTGACACTCCATTTCACATCCACAATTCTTTATTGCAACTATCGGATTGAAATCGCTTTACTTATCCCATAAGATTCAGGTCCTATGTGAGCTGCATAACGCAAGTTAAAAAGCCATACTCCGTGGGCCAATCGTCTGTTCACAAGAGGGTGTTTTTCTACACCGTGTCAGTGTATTTACCGTATTGAAATATGGAATGAAATATATGTTCAATGATAAAACATTTTAGATTTATAGCAAGCGCTTTCCGCCCGCGTCGCACAAACACAAGTACTGTTGAAAATTGTAAAGTAAATACAATTGTCTGTGGCCATTTATGAATTTTTTTTTAGACTGCACTATGGAGACGAAAGCAAATAGTGTAGCTTCACCGGTGTCCAAACGGCACGTCGGCGGATTGTCTTGATGAGATTGTGGTGGATAGGAGGACAGACCCCCCCTCCCCCCCCATTTCCCGCATATGGGAAGGATGCATCCCGATAGTTATTTAAGGTTAGCTAAAGTAAATAATATCACCTTAGTCGAGGAGGGTGGCAGGTCCCCTCATGCCCCTTAAAGGGGGGACAACTTTCGCGCGGCCAAAGTTGGCCTTGCATTATCGTAAGGGCTGAAAGAGCTCATTGACCTATCATGAATAGTGACGACAATTCGGTCAAAATTCAGCCTGACATCACCTCTCACTGGTGGTATGAAAATAATTTAAAACACAACTAACAATATGGCATTTTTTTAAAGTTATTTATTTAATTCCACGATTAAAACAGAAGAAACGTAGGTACACAAATTGGATTACGTTAGTTCGAGGTCTTTCACTAGTACACTACGAAAACTAGTCCGGGACTATAAAGTTACATTAAACTGCGGATATAGGAACCGATAGTTTCACAAGTTTACGCCTATGTTACACACTATAGCCATTCGTTATAGTAGTTTCGACGTGATAATCAATCGAGATAATAAAAACAATCGAGATTTATGCACGAAAAACTATGACGTCATAATAATATTCCGAGTCACAGTAATGTTCTAAATGGGCGGAGTCTGCTAGCGAGAGAGCGTAACAAGTCGACTCTTTCACTCCGTCGGTCGATGTGTTCACAGATCACTTAGAAAACCCTTTTAGGTACCATAGGCAATAATTTTAGGATCACCTCTTCTAACTTTTAAGTGAAATAATTTATTAAGTCATCTTTACCAATACGTTATTTTTAATAGCCATTATCAACGATAGATACTGTTATTTAAAGGCGCATATAGTGATTGTCAGATTTTTTTAAAAATTTGGTGTGTGCATGTACGGAGCCCCAGTCGATGGTCCTTGGCAGTTGCCTACTCTGCTCAATGAGTCTAATTAATAATGTTAATCCGGCCCTGTACAGACGATCAGTTTTTTTTTATTATAAATCAAGTATAATATTATAAATCAATATGAAAACTTATTTTCCTTCTCACTCATTCACTATAATCCGCTCACTAAACAAAACGCAACAAATTAATTTGGAATAAAAATCAATACAAAATATTTATTTCTATACTCCGTAAACTAAGCCATGCCGAAGGTAATTTATCAAACTTGCCACCCCCGCCCCTCATTACAAAAACATGATACCTAGTAACGTGGAGCATGTACTAAAATGTGCCTTGTTTTCTATTTTTTTACCTGACTACATCAGAAGGGTACACTTTTACTTAGTTTATATGTGTATGCTCCTTTGTTACGTCTCACAGTCGAAACGGATAGATTTTGACACATGCGGTGTTCATTCGTCTTGATAACGTGAGTGTCAATAGGTACCATAAGATATTTTGACATATGAGGTTTCCATTCGTCTTGATAACGTGAGTGACACTAGGTACCGTAAAATATATTGACATATGCGGTACTAATCCGACTTCTGACACTGAATACAATAGAATATATTTTAAGCCGTATGGTGTTTTTGGTTTTCTATTGTATTTCCTTTTTCGTGCGGCCTAGACGATTAAATTTCCTTTTTCGTGCGGCCTAGACGGAAAGACACTGCGTCATATTTTATAATCCCACGGAGTAAAATAAGCGAAACATTTTCAGAAGTTTTTGGGGATCCAAAGGGGATAAAGGTATGAAAACTTGTATAATGTAAATAAATCAACACTGAGTGAGTGTTATTGACAAGGGCGATAAGGTATATAGTATATCTTGTGTGTGAAGGATTGAAAATTAATTGTTTCGTTAAATAAAATCCTGAAAATCGTTGCTAGTGTCATAACGCAGTCCAGGCGAATCTAACAGTACCTGCCTTGTTAAAATCCGCGAAGCCGTTGAGGTAGTGGAAGCATATAAATATACAACCCCATGGGGTTATCAGCTCCGAACATCATCATCGTTTACTGAGTTAAGGATTACTTTTTGGCTGTAATTACAAAGGCTTTATTAAATTTAAAAAGGTATAGGTAGATTATTATATAGGCCTATTTTTGTATTCGAAATATATAAGCTAATTGACTGCCTCGTGGTCTAATAACTCAAAAAGTACTTATATTCTATTTTATTCCATATATACATACACACTAAGACAATCCATTAGCAATCTTATAAATTTATACTGGGTTGTTCTTCATTTCAGCATAAATATTCAAGTCATAGCAAAAACTTTAAAGCATTACCACTTCTCTAACGCATTCGGGTACGACTACGATACCATATAAGGTCAGTAAAATACTTGTCAAAAATTTCAACTTATTGAAGGAATATGAATTATAGAGACGTAGACTTGTCACAATTTAACATTCTCTTTGAACAAAGTTCTGTAGCTCTTAATCCAGAGCGCATGGCAACATATGGATATGTAAATGAAACGAGAGTGTGTCGGGGTCTTAGAGAGAACAAATATGCACATTCCTTGGAACATAGTTGATGGTATTAAATAAATTAAATAACCATTTATTTTTATATAACATGTCTTATTAAGGAAAATAATAAAAAAACATTAATGATGTATGCAAGAAGTTACTTTGTTGTAATATTTTAAAATATTTTTGTCAAGAGGTAGTGACGACACCGGCGTAAAGTGATAGATACGCCGTCACGTTTCGGGCGGTTTATGAGTAGCCGACGATGAAGAGGCAGACAGCAGAACAAAATGGTCATGCGGATAATGACGACTTTCCAACGGGGCGCATTCAGTGAAATCGCAGGCAATAGCTAGCAGAAAATAAACAAAAAAAAACCATTAACATAAAAGCTGAACCCACAAAAGGTTTTTTTTTAAGTCACGTGATAAAAATAATTAAATGCAGTACTATAATAAGATTATAGATGGAAGCAAAAACATTACGGTCCACTGCGGAATTGGTATTAATTTAGATACTGTGTATAGATACTGCGCCCGCATTGCTACAAACTCTGGTAAATTCCAAGGAAAATACGTTTTGCGCAAGCATACAGAGATAAAAGGATAATTTATAGATGCAACTCGAATAGGTACATGGAATAACATTACTGTTTCGATATACCGGATATTTGTATTGCCTGTTGCATCCGACATGTTTTGTTATAAAAGTTTTACTGTCACACCCATTAATACTAGCCCCAATCGCCTCTTTAAATGAGCCCTGAGACGGGTGATCTTGTGTGTAGGAAAAATAGGGTCCGTAACGGTTTGTAATATTTGTTGTTATGATGATAAGGAAAGTACATATTCTGTGAAAATTACATCTATCTAACTATCACAGCTCATGGGATACAGCCTCGTAACAGACAGACGGAGAGCGGTGTCTTAATAATAGGGTGCCGCTTTTAATTTTTGAGTACGATACTCTAGAAAGACTTGTCATAATTTTGCCATTGTTTACAATGGCAACATTCTTTTATATCTTGATATACCTGGGTACCTGAGCATTGCGCCGTTTTACCCGTGTAGCTCCGACCCATTAGTAGTAGCGTCCTGGTATGTATGGCATAAAGCCTTCCTCGATAAATGCGCTGTGCACCACAAACTGTTTCAATACAGGCCAGCAGTTCTCAGATTTATAAATCTGACGGAGTGGCTCGTCAAATGGAGAATGTCTGTCAACGTGGAGAAAACAGCATCCCTATTTGTCAGCACGCGGCGCAACATGCTGGTTGAGTGGCCAGGAGTTGTCTTGGAGGTCCCCGGTCGTGTAACTCGGGTGCAGCATTGACGCTGCGGATGGGCCCGCAGGTAGATCGAATGATGAACCAGGCGAGGGCAGCCCGCGCCTTACTGCGACCAGTGCTCGCATCCGAGCTTCCACTACGCACTAAACTAGGGAAATACAAGAATTACATCCGATCGCGCCTCACTTACGCTGCCACTGCATGGTACGCGCTCACCTCCCCGAGCCAGAAAAAGTGCCTGCAAGCCCAACAGAGCATATCCCTGCGGCTAATCACGGATCATTCGCACACATACATAACCTGTATCACACTTGGAGATCATCAGACTACACTACCCACAACCCCTGCAGACCAGTTGGCCGCGGTCTCAACCCCAGCTTCAGGCCATATGGCTGCCGCACCTAGGTGCGCAACAACCCACTACTATCAGTGGGTTGCCTCACCACCGAGGGGATAGCTGCCCCTCGCGAACAGGCCCGGGTCATGAACCTCATGAGGTTCACCTGGAAACCCGCAATCCTCGCAGGCCCTCCTAGTCCAGCGAAGAAGACCCACACATACAAATCTGACGAGCTAATCTCAAAATCTCAAATATCTTCAAGAGAGTTACTTAGAGTACTAACTTTAGTACTCAAAATTTATACTAATAATATATTATTAGCATAAGTTTTGAGTACTAACTAGGTCATACCCAGTGGCGTGAAAATCTACACAGTGTAGTCTTTATGAAAGAGACACTGCTATAGTTACAGTTTGACGAGTTTTCAATAGCGAGTCCGTGACATCTTATTTCTAAAGTTTTGTACGAGATGTCGACTGGGGTTATTGTGGACTAGCAATACGTCACGGCTTCCGCCACGGCTTCTATGAACTTTGCCATATTTTGGGAAATAAGGCAATATTTCATTCATTTCAAAAATATATTAATTTTTATATCGGCCTTGTAAACAGTTCACGGTACAATGGGAAGAAATTAAATTTATGACAGAACAACGTCTGTAGGGATAGCTAGTAGTTAATAACTTCTGCAGCTAAACAAGGGTTTAATTTGATTTTTTCTTATTTTGGTTACATTATCTAAATTTTCATAATGATCAAAACGTTATTATAGTTAGGAGATGTTATATAGCCTATGTTCACCACTGGTAATGTAGCCTTCCAGTGGTGCCCACCATAGTTCGAGTTTTGTCGAGGCGGTGGAGCTCAGTAGCCTGGGGTGAACCCAGGCGAATCCAACTAAACCAAAGGTGATGCTCTTTTCCCCCTCTTAAGAATCCTCCTTATAATAATAAGAAGAGGGGGGAAAAGAGCGCGAGGAGGAGGCGTTTTTTGTACCCCTCCTATAAGAAGAGGGGACACACGAGCAAAAGAAGACGGCGCTTTTGCGCACAGGGCAATGGGGGAGGATGGGAACCTCAACCTATTGCACTGACCCAAAGTTGGTGGGGTTATTCTGCGGTGTGGGGTGACCCTAATGTTTGTGGAGGAGGCGTGGATCCTTTAGGGGACTCAGTTATTCCTCTTCAAACACGTCAAAGGTGACATTGGCGGGTAAAGGCTCGTAAATGCGTTTCCCCGCGTCAACAAAAAAAAAAGGATTCTAGTGGAAAAAGATTTTTTAAATCAATTCAGCAGTTTTTGAGCCTATTCAATGCTAACAAAAAAACAATCAAATGTTACCTCTTTATAATATTCATTTAGAATTTGCACAGGGACTATAAGATTAGGAAAGATATGGTAGAGGTAATTAGGAGGCGGTAGTGCCATGCATGGTGCAATACACTACATCCACCTATGTAACGGAATTGGGTCGACACGACCGGGAAAGTAACTCTCGCTCACGTTTCGTCTCGTGCGGGTTTTTGTGTAGCCGGTGTGCCCATTGGGTGAGGGGTGATAGAAGGGCAACGCATATGCGTAACAATCATGCGAATGTCCGTGAGCGTCGGTAGTCATCAAAAGACACCGCTTGCTCGTTTGCCCCCTTATGCTGTAAAAAATAAAAAAGATACACAGATACCGATAGACATCATCAACATGGACATGATACAATATCAATAAACGGGTTTAATCGTGTTATTTCATAATTCTGTATATCGTACAAATAACGCGGCGCGATCAAACACGACGCAAACACGTGGTCGCAGCTCACGCGTAAAACAATCACTTACATGCGCGAGCACGTGATCTGATGACCGGGGGATGTGACACAATAACACTCACTTGTTACTCACATTAGACTCACAACATACTCACTTGATACTCACACCATAGTCACTTGATACTCACATGATAACCACATGCGACCGCCTTTAAAGCGATACATTTGCCGCCGTCGCGTTTTGTGCACCTTTGCCCAATCAGAGAGTAGGCTGAAAGTCGGCAATACATGAGCATATGCGTATGTCTGTCATGGGCGTAGGTTGTCAACAAAAGGCTCCGATTTCTCGTTTCATGATATCAAGACTATTTTTTTATAAAAGCTGTGACGTACATTCCTCAGTAGTTTACAAGGTTACATTTATATAGTAGAAGAGGGAAACGAGCAGTCGCAGCTTTTTGACGAATGCCGACGTCCATAGACATCCGTTTAATGCAGAAGCGATACAGATGGTCTGATCTGGCGATTGGTGTATGCCATGAATACTTTACATTAAATCTTTTTGAATAGTTGAAAATATTTTTTAGCATATGTCATGAAGATACAGTCCACTCCTTTTGTCTTCCCGTCCAATGGGCCACTTAGACGACGAATATAAACTAGGTTACTAATGATCATTGCCATTATTAAATTATCAACAATTCTTATACGAAAGAGATTGTGGAAGCAATAATTTATGCAACTTGAAACAACACACTTAGGTATTTCAGTTTGAAATATTCAAAAATTCCTATTCTAATATGGAGGTTATTCATAAGTTTTTCGCATTGGTACGCCGCGATATGAAATACATTTTCGCGTTTAATATCAACTAGGGAAATGAGAACGTGGAAGTTATTCCAAAAATTGTAAAGAATGAAATACTGCCGTTGTAACATTTACACAAGGATTGATAAAACACTGCTGGTATGGAACTATGGAGGGTTGGAAATAGTTGGGGTTTTTTTATGGCGAATTTGTTTACTGTTTATATTCACAGATAACCGCACAACTAGAGGCGGAGAATACTCCATGTCACCTGATCTTTTTCGTGGGAATAGTACTGGCGGCATATGCTATTACAAGTGAAAAAACAGTTCCTCGGACTTATGACGGACGACCTTTCTGTCTTCTTGTTTAAAGAGACGATAGAGGGACAGAGTATATTCCCGTGTGCGAAGAGATGAGCTGAATAATGTCACTCAATATACCAACCATCTTTACATAAGTTTTAGTAAGACGTACCGGGGAGACACTTCTCGCTCACACTATATCGGCGTAAAGTGACATCTTCGGTGTCGCGTTTGGTGCGGTTTATACGTGACCGGTGGACAACTGAAAGGGAGATGAAAAGGACGGCAACACATCGGCATATGCTGCTGTTTGTCTCCCTATACTGTAGATAAAACAATTAGAACGAAACGTAGCAGCATTAAAGGTTATATCCAGAGTCTGAGGCTTTCATTCTGAATACACCTTATAGTCGACCATCAGTATTACATCCTTAAAGCCTGAGAATAACTCACAGGCAGTGAGCTCAATCACTTTCCATTGTTCAGACCTGACTGTCGCATACAATTCTACATCTATTTTTTTTTTTAGCAGTAATACAAATTTTATTTAAAATGTTTTCCATTAAAGCTACCGAACAGCATATTATGCGAGCGAGAGATACCATTTCCTCCTGCTTTAGCATTCTTAATTCGGCAGCTATGCATCATTCATAAAGCATCTTTTTAATTAAATCTGTCTGTAGTTTGGAGTTCTTGACATTTAAAGGTTAAGGCTTCGTGAAACGTTAGAGTATCCTGCGTAATACATGAAAGTTGAAAACATTTAAGACTGTGTGTATTGCGAAACATTCACCAATCAGGATGGATTGGCGCAGAAAAGGCAATACAAACCTGAAATTACAACTTTATTCACAAATTTATACACCGAAGTTACCACCTTTATCGGGCCAGCCGTTTATTGTGAAAAAATAGTAACCAATATTTTCGCTGGATAACTTGGAAGGGTTCAAAAAATGTTCAGAAAATTTATGATTCTATATATTTTAATTTTGCCTCATTTTTAGCCGCCATATTTACAAAACGAGCCGACATTTTGCAAACCGTATGAAGTGTGTAAAAAGCAAAATAGTAAAAAACCTATACATAAATAACTTTATTTTATAAAAATCTAGAGCATAGGTGATGATTCCCTAGAGATTGATTTTACATGGTTCTCCCGCGTAAAGTGAATCCCAATGGAATCATTATTGGTATTTCTATGCTTTCGCGTAACAGTAGCGGAATGCCGTAGGCAAAATTGTGGCATTATCAGTGACTAACATCACTCTGGGATTTCACCCGCGCAACTCCGGTCCTATTGACCGTAGCATCACATAGCCTATAGCTACAGAACCTTCCTCAATGAATGGACTATTCGACACAAATATATTTTCATATGTATAATATTAGTATAGAAATGCAGGAAATATACATTTAAATTTTATTTCCACAGCCTCAGCCACGAAATACATTCGGGGTAAATAAAGTGTATATGGCGATGCGTATAATGGAGTTGCCGCGTCATTTGTTTTCGGCAAGGGCTAGTTTATTATAGAAGTTATGAGCAATGTTAATATTCATGAAGGTGCAGCTCCGCGTTGTTAGTACTTTTAGTAATATTAATTTTAGTAAAAACATTAAGTGCTTGGAGCATAGTTGTGAGTGCAGCTGGTGTAGTTTTTGTTAATGACTAAGTTGAGCAACTGTTTGTGATATTCTTTAAATGGGTATATTCTTTGGTCATTGTTGACCTAAGTAGTCGGAGAGTAGTTGAATTGTCGAAGATTAGTTGAATAGTCGAAAAGTAGCTGAGTAGTCAAATAGAGTTGAGTAGTCGAAGAGTACTTGACTAGTCACATAGAGCTGAGTAGTCGAAGCTTTTTATTGACTACCGTCGCTCACAAACATGTCCTAACTTATACGCTCACCCAGTAGCGCGCTGCTAACCATCATCGCCATCCCCATTACACATGCACTGCATATGTAACTCGTATACCCATTTTGTATTTTTCACAGCGTGGTATATACCAAAAAATCTTCCTCAGTAAATATCTAATAACTATCATAATAGTAACACCGAAAATGTTGTTAATTGGACCGGTAAATAAATGAGATTCATTTAACGACGTGTTCATATAACAAGCTCTTCATCTTTACGATATTAGCATACATAAGGCCGGCTGAAACGAACGATATTAAGTGCTACGTGCTAATTATGGTAGGTCGATAACAGAATCCAATAAAAGCAAAACAAATGTCTGTATGTTGGTTTACGGAAGATATAGTTTTACGTGGTAAAGGTTTTTTAATTGATCTGTGACCGCAACACCCGATGGAGTGAAAGAAACAACTAGTTACGCACCCTCACTCGCAGGCTCCGCCTGTTCGGAATGTTACTATGACTTGGTTCCGTAATATGATGTCATAACTCTTTCGTGCATATAACTAGGTATCTCGGTAACAACAATTCAAAGAGATATTTGATCGTTTATCAGACGCATTAATATTTTATGCTGTACTGAGAGTGCTTCTACGTGGTTGAACTTTTTTTTCGACGATTTCCTCTCGCGTTTTCATTTAGCTGACGCTGGAGTGTCATATTTCGATCAGTCCGATATCACATAATAACAATAATACTAATATGTGGCTATATTTTTTCATAATCCGTGTATTATATATAGGATTAGAGTATATGTATATATATATATATATATATATATATATATATACATATACTCTAATCCTGGTCATCTGCATTGCAGATGACTTGGATTAGAATACTTCTCTCGCTAATATGATACGCTATAGAGTGATAGCTATTGGTGGTTTACGTAACTTTCCTTCAAGGGGAGAAGGAAAGTAGAGCAACCTCAGCATAATAAAATGTGTCGGTCCACAATAGGCTCCGACTTCGTACATACCATTCAAATAAAAAAGTGATAGGGAGAGTTATAACAACGCTATCTATACCTAACACTAAATACTATACGCTGATATGCTACATGATGTGTGCAGCTCATTTAGTACAAAGTTAAAGCGACTGATGGCGCTAAACATTGTGTTCACATTTACATATACTAGACACCTCTAATATTCAATTCTCCCCTGACAAATGCGAAACTACAGAAGACCAATTAGCATGAGAGGAGATGTATTTGTCATAAAGAGTTTTAATTTTATTTCAACGTACAATAAAAATGTTTCACTTCAAAACGCAAATGTGACAAGTACAGTACACGAAATACGCTTACGACGCAACAGATGGCGCTGTGCGACTCATTTTTAAACATACAAATTTAAAAGTAAAAAAATACAATTTATTATTTTTATTTATTTACATTTTACAAATAAAATAAAAGTAAATAAATACGGAAGGGGACATATCATTATTGGCTCGCACGTCATACGCACATCTGAAGTAGCGACAATAATGTGAATATCACACTAACACAAATTTATTTTTCATCCTATCTTATGAAAAACCCTGCACTGCCATACAAATACCAGATTTGTAGCCATATTCTATGAACAATAATTACAGATGGTAGGCCTCAGAGATTTCGTTGCATTGGGTATTGCTCTTATATAGTTTTTTTCTTGTATTTTGTACAATAAAATGACGCAATTTTATTAATAAATAAACACTTAATTTCTGGTTTATTATTTACCAACTCTACAGTATCATAAATTAATCTCCTTAAAAACCTGAAATGTTCACCAGCAAAATATTTCAAAATTCATCGTAGTTTAAAAAAAATATCTAAAGCAAAGCACGACAAGAAAACTTGTGTACATTTTTAATTTTAAAAGACAGTTAGTTGAAAGTTTCGAGACGGGGCTTAAACCTAATCATAACTGCTATGTCGACTTAAAAAGAATATTGACACATAGTTACAACGTTGAAAATTAGTTAAGGCATGAATTTATATTCTGCTCTCGTCTCAGCTAAGTATTAATATTTGAATTAAACTATGTATACATGTAAGTGAGCATCACCTCACCAAGTCGCTGGTCAATAAATATGCATGCATGCATGGTGCATGACACTATATACAACAGCATCGGACTGGCACGACGGGGGTATATACCTCTCGCTCACTTGTTACCGCCGTAAAGCGACACCTACGGTATTCCGTTTCGTGCGACATGTGAGTAGCCGGTGGCTCATTGCCCCTCGCATCCCGCCAATGTGCACCGGCCACTAGAGTGAACGCATCGGCATAGTTACGCTGATGTTCATTGGCGTCGATAGTCGTCGAAAGGCTCCGATTTTTTGTAACACTTGTAACGTTTCTGTTTGTACCCTTCTAAGAACGTTTCTAAAGTTTTATAGGTTATGTGTGTTAAGCACAATAAAACAGTATTTCTTTTTTTAAGAAATTTGTTTCAAGTCTCACGTGTAAAATGTAATTCGCCGCACCATTACCTAGTTATGGACACTGATAGACAGACGAAGCGTATTTTATGCCAACTTAAACATTATCGACTGCAGCAGCTATTAATACTTATAATTAGGTACATTCAAACAGATACCAAGTGATATGCTTTATTTCTGTTTCAATATAAAAACAAAAATGAATAACAGTGTTCAAAACTAGTCCACAAAGACCCACGCGTCCGGGGCAAGTGGGGCTGCCGTCCGAAAAGGCAATCAACATCGCGACTCTGGTTGTTCTTAGGATGGAGGGAGCACTATAAGGTCACGCCATTCATTACTACCAAAGGCCCAGGATGACCATCACGCGCTGACCGAGACGATCAAGCGCCACTCCCAATAGGCCTACCACGGGAAGGACAAAACCCAACTCGTTAAGACTAGTGTCATTTAAATTTTCAACATCCATGAGTTGCGGGATATCCTCTCGAAACATGAAGTAGACATCCTTCTAGCGCAGGAAACGTTCCTAAAACCTAGCCCGTCAAATCCGCGTATTTGCAATATTGTTCGAAACGACAGGACCCGATTCCATCGTGGGGGTGCAGTCATCTATTACAAGAAGTCCCTTCATTGTATCCCACTCGACCCACCCCCTCTAGAAAATCTGGAAGTATTCCTATGTAAGCTATGCATGACGGGCCATCCGCCCATCACCATAGTCTCTGCATATCAGTCAAGCTCAAAACCGCTCCTAGTTAGCGACGTTAACGCTATTTTCGAAAATTTAAATACAGATGACCCAATAATTTTAGCTGGGGACTTCTACGCCCACCACCTGTGACCTGGGGCAATAGATACAACAACAGTCGCGGGACTGTCCTTGGAAAATATGTCGATGATCGTAACATCATCATCAACGCTCCGTATATCCCGACCCATTATTCCCCGAACAATTATGGGTATATACGTTCACCGAGTACCATAGATATAGCACTGTTTAAAAACATTTCACTCGTCATCAAGACAGCTGAAACGTTACACGAGCTTAACTCGGACCATAGACTCGTTTTAATAGAAAAAGGAGATGTAGTAGAAATATTAAAATAAAGAAAAAGATCATCGACTATAAATTACTAAAAGATAATTTAGTTAACGTCAAATCGAGTGAACTCGATAGTATCCCAGACAGTATAGACTCTCCTCAAGCTGCCATCGCGGCCTCATCCATAGTCACCGCACTACTGGTTAGAAAAATAGGAGAATCGTCAAGAGAGATCTCCACCGTCCCATAGTTCCTATGGGACGGTTCAGCTCTCTCCGACGACGTTAGGGACCTAATCCGTCGAAGAAATGCGGCGAAACGTCTGTACGATCGCAACGGTGGCGAAGTGTGCAGGCTAGCCATCCGACAACTCGAAAGGGAAGTCAAAAAGGCTATACCCAAGTTCATAAACGGGAGATGGGATCACTTCGTCAGCGAACAATCTCCGTCTCACACGGCCTACTGACCATTAGCGACATCTATGAAATACGAAACGGTGGCTCAAATGCCACCACTAAATCGCGAAAATTGATTTTCTGCACTAGAGGATGACGAAAAAGCGGAGTGTCTAGCCACACACTAGAGAGTCAATGCACTCCTAGCTCCTCCCCACAGACCGCTACCACATAAAAGAGGTAGAAAGTAGACTGGCTGTGCCACCGGATGATGATGATAAGATCATACGTCTGAACGTAATACACAGAAGAAATAAAGGATCTATTAAAGAACCTTCACCCAAAGAGGGCCCCCGGGCCTAATGGAATAACCAATAAGGAGCAGAAACAGCTGCCTTCCTTTATTATACACCTCCTAGTGTGCATTTTAACGCCCTTCTGGCGCAATGCACATTCCCAGACATATGGAAGGAAGCCATAGCGATCGGCATACACAAACCGGGGAAACCCCGGGTGGAACCCACTAGTTACCATAAGTCTCATAAGCTCGTTAGGTAAAATCTATGAAAGGATATTTCTAGCACGCCTTAAAACCGTGACAAAACCTATTCATAGACGAACAGTTCGCATTTCGCGACAGCCACAGCTGCCCACAACAAGTACATCGCCTCACGGCACGTACTATCGGAACTCAAAAGACAGGGCCGGCCACGCGGCACGGGCGCTGTCTTCTTTGATGTAGCAAAGGCGTTGGACAAGATTTGGCATCAAGGCCTCATCTTCAAACTATACCAGTTAGGATTGCCTGACAGGCTGGGGTACTGATAGTAAACAGCTACCTATAAATCAGGCAGTTCCGCTACAGAGTGGAGGGTACCCTGACATCCCCTCGTCTCCTCAGAGCCGGTTGTCTGCAAGGTTCGGTTCTCTCTCCCACCCTCTTCAATCTGTACACTAGCGACATACCGCGACACCCCAGCGTCCAGCTGGCGATGTTCGCGGATGACAGGTATTTCCGAAACATCGACCTACATTGTGACTTTCAACTGACCTCGATAAAAGGACACTTCAAAGAGCTATAAAAGTAACTATCAAAGTTCTTTGACCGTGCCCTTAATCACAGAAATAAATTAATCGTGCAAACGTCGGAATACGACCCGACGTAGTCGGCTAGTAAGCCGACTCCCGTCACCGTCGGCCGAAGCACGTATTGCACGACGCCGACGACGGATCGCGATAGCAGTAGCTAAGTCCGTCCAAGAACACAAGCACAGACACACCAAGACACGCTCCCGCAGTAAAATGCCAATAAGGCCAACCTAACGGATAGCAGTTTTTAGTCGGTAGTAGCTATCGCTTCACAACCTGAACCCAACACACACTTCAGGCCCCCTTGGGTCGGCTGGATGGTGCGTAAATGCATTCTCTCCTGCTAAAACCAATACGATATACACCGCTCGTACCGGTCGAGCGATGAAATCTTACATATAGTGACACAGTTATAACATATGACCGACAGAATGTCAAACTCACACACCACTTACGGAGACAAGCCCGGGTTCGAATCCGTAAGTTGAGAGCTTAGATTGGTAGAAATGAAATAACGTGACTCTAGAGAGCTCTAATAATAAATAAATTAAGAATACGGCTATTTGCTGATTTGTAGCGCAAATCGACCCCTTTCGTCAGAGGGTGGGAAGAGAAGGCCGGCCTCCTCAGATAAGCCAAACATTAAACGAGCTCAATTATCCTTATCCACGACACCGCAACTTAAACGGCATCGTGCGCGCGCCGTCCCACTAGAGTGGAGAGGGGGACCGCTTCCCCTTTTCGGTCCCAAAAATAATTACTATAGGGTACGCTCACAATCAACCCGGTACATCTCTTCCCATCTGCGGGAAAAGAGGGGGGTCTGTCCCCCTATCATCTCCCTAAACCTGAAGACACAAAAGTCTTCGTAGTCAGTCGAACTGTTGAGACTGGACAAGTGCCGCCAACCAGTATTAGGTCCCACCAAAAAAAAAATTGCAACCTGATAGTCTATCTACTATTTGTTCTCCGGTGTACCATTTCCACCAGTCATTTCATCATGCGTTATATCGTTTAATTCAATTTCTTGTGGTAAATGTATAATGTTTTTTGTAAACAAAGCTAGTTCTCTAATGGGGTAGGCAGAGCAAAGCATCACATATCATTATCCTTATAGGCAGGTAGGTACCTTGCAAATCTCTTCGTATATAAAACCTCATATATAAAATTTGCTGCATTGCACTTAATTCAGACTGACACGATCGTCATCAGTGTACATGATACCGACGTGTGAATCTCAATAATGATGATGACTGAGTTTGTATAGATGTCGTACTTGCAGGTGAATTGGGCCTGGCATCCGGAGATACTTTAGCACACATCGCCGCATACCGACACTTATAGTGTCACATTTTGTGCGGTATTTGAGTATCCTGTGGCCTTTGAAGGCTGTTGCCTTTCTTCGTATAAAATTCTTCATGGTAATTATGCTGATGTCTATGCCTATCGATAGTCATCAAATACTCAAATACTCTCTCTGCTCCTCTGCTCCCTAGGTAGAAGGTACGCCTACAGTTGTAGGGCATGTTATATAACTATATTATTAATAACAATAAAATCCATAATCCATGATTTTGTAAACTATAAACCGTCGGAGTAACGCGTTGATAATTTCCATATAAGGCTTAGTGCTCACTAATGGATAAATGCCATACTAATGTATACTGGCGATTCAGCCGATTTTTAAATTAGTTTTCATCCCTACAAAATGAATGTTTTCTGTGTATATAATGTCACCCTAGCCGAATTTCGGCCACGGCGGTAATCTCTATCAAGACTAGCCAACTATGCAGGACATGTTGTAGCACACAAGTGTGTGCACAGGCACAAATACACTCTCTATTCCCTCGTTCTCCTATTCCGATGGGTCTGCAATCCGACAAGACCAGAGTGAAATCAGGACCGGCTTAACGTGTACTCCGAGACACAGGGGTTTAATACCGCCTCCTTCGGACTGTCATTAGAAATTGAAAAATCCCAATAAAGCATTTGTTCGACTGGTCTGGACTCGTTCGTAAGGCCTCAACGCTGTGGATGAACATGCTTCCCACTAGACCACGAGGTAGGCAATCTGTATATATACATAGATAATAAAGGATAAAGTTTATTACAATTCGTATGATGTACGGTTGGAAGTTAGTCCACGAGTTATGTCGCTAAGAGTGGAAGTTTCTAACAGAACGAAGTGAGCCATATGTCATGTCGCAACTAAATTCACTCCGAAAACGTTAAATGGCGCGCATTGAGTATAGAATATTAATTCCTCGTTCAATTAGTATTCTAGCAGCATAACTTCACTTAAGTTATTGCTTGATTTACTATTTTGGCTGTCCATTGTAAGAGATTTATTCAGGGCAGATTGTAGGACTAAATAACAACTTAAAGGAAAAACTAGGTCACAACATATGTAAAACTGACGTCGATGACATCAAGTCGGTATTCTGGTACAGTGCGCCGTACTGATGCAACGGTGTGAGCGCGGGGAGGTGAAAGGGGAACGGGATGGGGCTTCACATTCCAGCTAGGCTTACAAATAATGTGACCGTGTTGTACGTGTCAGCACCGTTACACGACTACAGCTTACTCCGATGATTCTGAAGTGATGGACAATGAAGAGACGAATTACTTTACTTCTTTTTACGTTTCTCGGAGAGTACGTTAATTCGGTCCTACGCCTGATTTCTCTCCGGTCCTGTGATTGTCGTCCCATCAGAATAGAAGAATTCACTTCTCCACTATATTATTTCCTGCACAGTTGTCTATTCTCTGTAGAGATGGCCACCGTGGCCAAAATTGGACGACATCATTATTGTTGTGAACACCGACACAAAATCTACTGTGGATAATAATAACATAATGACCTAATAACAGATTTCCTGACTCACGTGTGTACAAGACGTATTCATAACACCACATTGAATCGGAGGTTGTAGGATAAACAAGAAACACAAAGAAACAATCACTCATTGGCCGATTACAGTTCGAAGCAGTGGCCGATCGTTTATTTATTTATCACAGACTACAAACAGCATTATGTTCCATTGAACAATCTATATCAATATATTGTAATTGGATATATAGTTTGGGGAATCTAGTCGTTGTTCAGTTGAAATGTGGAGAGACGAGTGAAAAAATGAAAGGCAATTCTGTTTTAATCTCGGTCTCCTTATGCATCGTTGTCACTATACAGGTAAAATTTTAATATATTTATTTTATTTTATTTATTGATGTAGTGCAACCGCAACACAATGTACAATTGATCTCACATTTTATTGTAGGTAATATTTCTGATCCATTTGACATTTAATATAGTGCTACTAAATTTTAAATGATTTATACACGTCCAGTTTTTTAGCAATACGATGTCATGGTTTTAGGTGAAGTCCTTTATTACCATAAAACTACTTTTACGGATTTTATTATTAAAAAAACCCGACGTTTCAGAAGCATTACGGCAACCATGGTGACGGGTCCACCCGTGACATTGGGCCCGTCACCATGGACCATGGTTGAGTAACATTCGCGTAAACTTAAGACATCAACATCTTCCTTTATGTTATATTTTTAAGGTTAGGGGGCCAATGAGCAATTGGCGCCTTTATAAATGCGTTTCCCCACGACGAAAAGAAAAAAAATGCTATTATTTCCGTGGTTATATAGAATTTCTGTCTTTATAAAATACTAGCAGCGCCTCACGGTTTCAAACGCATTATTTGTGTGCTCGTCGTGGTATATAGTTATTTTAAAAGCCAAAGTGTTTGTTTTGGTGCGTAATTTAGCAAGAGATAGTGCCATGCTGCATAGGAGGAGGTAGCGCTATGAATGGTTGTTGACACTACATCCTCCTATGCAAAGGAATTGGGCCGGTATGACCGGAGAAGTACGTCTCATTTACTTGATTGGTGTGAAGTGACAGCGTCGCTGTCACATGTCGAGCGTTTTGTGAGTGCCGGTGTCCCATTTTAGAGGGGGGGGGGGGGATATGAGTGCAACGTATCTGCGTGCAATCATGTGAATTTTTATGGGCGTCGGTAGTCAACAAAAGGCTCCGATTTCTCGTTTGACCCCTCTTGCACTAAAGAAAGTAAGGCAAGTACTGGCCCAAATGGTAAAATCATTTTGATGTTATAAAGTTTTCTTTATAGTGTAGGAGACAAACGGGAAATCGGTGTCTTTCGGCGACTACCGATGACTGACTCCGATCCGGAATATAGTCATGCAGATGCGTTGCCCTCCTATCCTCCTCCCCCTCAATGGGCCATCGGCTACAAAACCCCTCTAAACTTGACAACCTTACGTCACAGATGTCACCTTACGACGGTGTCATGTCAGCGAGAAGTATCTCTCCGATCCTGTTAATCAAATTCGGCTGCAATGAAGAATTCACTACCTCTTATTAATAAAGTATATTGTCAATATTAAAAAAAATGCAATTTAAAACAGAACGAGACATTTTGAAAACCATTACACCTAAATTGATTTCCGTTAGACTTAAATTGAACTATATGCATTGTGTCAAGCTCTATCTCCCTCTTTCCTTCTCATTCAGTTTTCATTACAATATTTAATGACATATAACTAACTTCACCAAACTTCTTAATTATTTGTAAGATAATACAAGAACAAAGTATTTGCATTACTTTTAATTTAATCCCACTGGCACCACTTTCATTAATCTAAAACAAAGACAAGACATTTATAAGAAGGACTTTTGTCTCATGAATATTATTTCTTAGCAAAGAAACTCGAGACAATTTTTGAAACTCATCAACAGCTAGACGCTGTCCGCAACTTCGTCTGTATGTGCAGTATTTGTCCTGTAACAAATTATCAAAGACTAAGATTGTATCCATGCTCCTATTTAAGTCCTGGTGAGACTATTAGCAGCTTGAGTGGCATATGAATTACATTAATACGAAAGATTGGTGTGGTTGAGTGCATATCAAAAATAAGTCATGTGAATAGATGTTATTGGCATTTCTGTCAAAGGAATTATCAGAAATGGCAATGACGCTCTTTATCTGTCGTTGTTTTGGTGTCGGTGTGCGTGCACATCTGCGAAATATACTCTCACATTTTCCACAATTGAGCCGTAAGGAGTATGACTTCAAAAATTAACTTATTAAATTTGGGAAACCTTTCAGACAACAGATTTCCAAGACAACCTTATAAATGGTTATCGGGCGCTGATCGCGGACATCCAGATGAGGACGCAGAAGTCCCGGGAGGACATGGACACGCTGGTGTCACAGATAAAGCTGCTGATGAAGAACGAGGCGGACAAGGCCATCAACTACATGACTGTATATCTTGAACAAATATCCATGTATTTTCAGGTAAACCAATTCGTGTCAATGTTATGTAATGTTCATTGGAATGTCCTGTGCATACAGATAATATAAATGTAGTAGGGAAGTTAGCTTAAAACGCGTCCGTCAAAGTCGAAAGAGAAAGCAAATATGGTTTACTATCTGTCACTTTTTTTAACAGAGGTGCTATGCGCAATGCGCATGCGAGATAAATATTTCTGATCCTTCAACTCTACACTATCACTATGGTTCTAGAAAAGCGATCAATGACACCTAATTATCGTGATATTTTGTTGATATTAGTGATCTGGTACAAATAATATATATATGT